>JXTC01000154.1:567375-613660 GCA_002914845.1 Trema orientale
AATCTAGTTACCTAAAATTAAATAATACCTAATAATAAATCTAAATAATAATAATAATATAATTTCCTAATATATTGTATTCCATGTCTACATCAGTATCTTATTGTGTAAAATACGTAGACTAAAGACCAATGCATCACATGTATGTACACAGGCATATGCAACAGATCACTAGACGCAATAAAAACATAGAATCCCTGACCTTGGATACATGAAGTGACTCTGGTCTGAACCTTGGAGGTACTCCTGCAGCATCGTCGGATGATACTCTAAAATCTGTATGCTTCAGACGTGTACATCAGTAAAGGGTAAAGAAAGGATCAAATAACAAGAGTTCAACAATAGTCCTACTCAACGAATTGTCACCAGTTGTACCTCTCTATATATTAGCTCTCTTACGCTATCTTTTGTTAATTTCGTCCTCTCAAACTCAAATTCAAGCTTTGAGATGGGTTGTTTAGATGGTTCCTGTTCCAAATTCGCTAATCCGTAAAAATATGGATCAGCCAATGCCTGTAAACGAAACAATCTCCTTTATCAAGAAATAGAAATATATGAAGGTTTTACGCGTGTACAGAGGAAAAAGCAGTGCTAAACAAAATTGTTTTTGATAAAATCTTATCTCTTCAGCTGAAGGACGATCCTTAGGATCAAATGCAAGCAGACGCTCAAGTAAACGGAGAGCCAATGGATCCACCTTAGGGAACTTTTGTGACAAAGGAATTGGTTGCTTTTTCCTCATGCTATTCAGATATCTTTTGGCCTTTTCATTCCGAATCTACAAAAGACAGAAGTTGCGTTCGATTTACTAGAAAAGACACGAAGAGGATAACCAAACGAAAATGGAGGACCAAGCAATTTAAGTTTCTATTTAAAAGCAACCTAATAATTAGAAAATATCAAAAGAACAGCATAACAAACCCTTGCAACTGATTCAGTAGAAGGGGTGCCAAGCAAATCAGTAATCAGATCCAATTGATTAACCACATTCTTTCCAGGAAACAACGGTTTGCCTGTGATCATTTCTGCAAATATGCATCCTATGCTCCAAATATCAATAGCAGGAGTGTACTGCAAAATAAAGTTGAGAAAATGCTTATCTAAAATCTGAAAAAAGTCTATTCTATAATCAAATCCATAAAAAGTCAAATAACAAAAAGAAAGGAAAGTAATACATCAATTCCATCATGCTTATCTAATACAAGTTATCATAAAAATAAAGGCTTGTACAGAGGATCATGTTTGTAAAATGCAACCGATTCCACTAGTATTTAGTTGGTTTTGGATGGAAAAGCTTATGAGAATCAAACCTGATATGGTTAGTGCAAGATTTCACACCTTTGATAAAAATAATGACGAAATAAAATTCTCCAACTTGGTCAAGTTGCTAAAGGGGCAAGTTAATAAAATAAAAGTTGGATTCACACAAAACAGGCGAGGTGTGCAGTTTTTTCCTTTTCTTTGCTATATGATCATATACTATTTCTCATTCCAGTCAGAGGTGTGCAGTTTTTTCCTTTTCTTTGCTATATGATCATATACTATTTCTCATTCCAGTCATTGGCCTTTCATTTAATGATCGCTGAGAAAGAACTCAAATGTATCAAGCATGAACAAATTCTTTCAGAGTACATGGATTATGAGATGAGGCACTCAGAAACCATAAATTCTTAAGGACATATTCATTTTGCAATTGCTCTGGAAGAATAATAATGAACTGCAGAATATTTGAGCATGTCAGTTACTGATATAGAGATCACTAACCCTCAACACCGTTTACTGTGTGACATGAATGAGTTGCTACAGACTAATTAAAAGAATGAAGTGAACTGATAGAATCTGAGAGCACAGAGTTGTACGCCTCAGCAATTTCAGAATATCACTGTAAACAAAATAGGGAAAAAAAAAAAAAAAACCCTTGCCTAATTACCTTGGAGAAAAAAGAGCCACAGAGTTCAGGGGCACGATACCATCGAGTTGCCACATAATCCTTGGAAAAAATTAATAAGTCAGCCAATCCACATATCCACATATTTAAATGATGCAAGATATTACGAAAAACGACCATACAGTCCAAAAAACAGTGGACGGGGCATCATTGAATGCTGCACGGGCAAGTCCAAAGTCACAAATTTTCAGTTTGCAGTCTGCATTAGCTAGTATATTTTTAGGCTTTAGATCGCGATGAAAAACATTTGCTGCAGAAAAAAAGAAAAATAGTTAGGGTCGTGGATTATGCATAATTGAATCCACAACAGCAAAACAAACGGAAGATCTAACCAGTATGAATGTACTTCAGAGCACGAAGAAGCTGGTAAAGAAAAAATTGATGATGTTCCGGAGTAAGATCATCATTTGCCTTAATTACGTGGTGAAGGTCAGATTCCATCAACTCAAATACAACATAGATATCTTTGAATTCCCTTCGACATGGAGGCAGCATTATATGTTTGATTTCGACGATATCAGGGTGGCGCAGCATCCGGAGGAGCTTTATTTCGCGTAAAATGCGCGTGGCATCAGAGACATGCTCAAAGACGTCATTAATCTTCTTAATGGCTACTCTCTCTCCAGTATGAGTATCAATAGCAGAAGCAACAACACCATAACTACCTTTGCCAACCACTTCTTGAATATCATACTGACTTGCTTCCCCATATTCTGTGAAAAATTCTTTGTCAAGCATAGTCTGAATTAAACGAAGTTTTAATTAGTAAACGCTTATAATGAGTAAAAACTAAGAGGGCGGGGCAGGAAGCACATATTACATGAAGTATGTTAAAATTTTCATTCCAAGAACTTCGAAATCAATGATCGGACCGCATTTAAAATTTAATATGAAAGTGTCACCAAGCCTAATTTTCTTTTTTCCCCCCAGAGGCATGTCCCATAAATGCAAAGATTTCAAGGATCTTCCAAGAAAAAAAGTGCATTTCTATAAGACTTATACAAGGAAAATAAAACTAGAACAGGCAAACTAATGAAAGAGTGAAATTGAAGACTAAATCACAAACTTAAAATAGAATAGAATATGCACGACCACACTGATAAATACCTCATTTACAATCATTATTGACTTAAGAAGTAGTAATTTATGCTAATGGGACCATTTAATCATCCCCTTATTTAACTACATTTTACTTCATTTTTGACATTCCAAAGCCAAAAAAGGTCAAAATAGATCATATAATCAATATGAGTACAAAACTCTAGCTCCAAATAACCATCTTTCATGGACTCAAAGCCTCATATCATACAGCAAAGTATCAAAACCCCAAAATGAAATAAAATACACATACCCAACAAGCAAAACAATAAGTAAAGGTGAATAGCAGCAAAAAAAACTAAGAAAAACCCAAAAAGAAAAGAACAGAAAAAGGAAATATTAATATTTAATTCTTTTTAAGGGAAAGAATCTATAAAGGACCTCGTTGTTTCTGTGATTACAAAGAGACCCAGAAAGGAGAAGCTCCTTGGGGCGCCACCACTCGCCAGATGACCCACCAAAATATATGAATCGATCAATAAAACCATCTATTTACCTATTCATACAAGCATATTATATATGTGTATATATATATATATATATGAATTTGAATGTGTCAAAAAATGAATTCTCTTAAAGAATCAATGATCATCATCACCATACGGAAATGAAATACCGTACTCAATAATTTTTAGAAATGAAAAGTCAAAATACAATATATGTGAATACATATACATAAATATATATATATATATAGAGAGAGAGAGGCCATAAAACTCATTAAAAATTTCAACTTTGACATTAAAAAAGAAAAAAAAAAGTGGGGTGTGTGTGTATGGTAATCAGTTGAGGAAAAAGACGCAACTTTATTATATTGCATCCAAAATTCTCAAATTGCGGACCTTATCCCTTATCGTTTACAGAAAGAATCACTTGGGTTGGGTTTGGTTCGGGTGAGGACTGACCTTATGAGGCTCCATGAAGGCGACTCTATGATTGGTCTTCTGGGGTACTCTGATGGGCTTCAAGGCACCGTAATCAAACTCTCTGGCCACGAACTTCAGCTCCTCCTCCTCATCTGCAGCTCCAGCTACTGATGATGGTGTTGGTTGGTGAACGATGTCGTTTTGATTGGAAGAAGAAGAAGAAGAAGAAGAAGACGAAAGACTTTGAAACCAGCGAAAGAGGGGTTCCATAAGAGGGTAATCTAGGATGTGCCACACTGGATCTTTACCTCTAACCCCAACATTACCGGCGGATTCTACATCTATTTAATATATCTGACCATTATCTGTAACCTATATCTGGTCTTTTGTCTCTGCCTGCCACTCCAATACACTTTAACTTCATCTTTTTGTAGTTTGGCCCCTCATTTTCTTCAATATTGCACTTTGACCACCCTAAAGCCATGATATTAATATATTGTAAGAAAATTTTATTTTATATTTTTCCCTCGAATTAAGCGGAACATCCTGTTGTACCCTTCGAACTATTAAAAATTTTGATTTCACCCTTCCTTAAACCACTAAAAGCGTCATTTTTTTGTCAAACAAATTATTGGAATATGACAAAGTTTTCATAATTTTTGGTTGTTTGGGCCCGGAATTAGTAAAATGATTTAAATCAAATATAATTATTTTGAGGAAAAGAAAAAAAGAAAAGACTTTACAGATTAGATTAGTCAATGTTATGAAGGGTCAGATTAGTCAATGTTATGAAGGGTCAGATTGGATCTTTCTTTAGCAGTTAATGGAAATATTTCATACCCTCCGGTAGTTGGTGAGAAAACCACCTACCAATATACTAGTTTTATATTTCTTGAGAAAAATCAAATGTGAATAAAGGTAGATCATAAAGTATATAATTGTTTTCTTGATCATATAAATTTTTTTCTCACACTCACGTGCAGTTGTTATTTTCATTCCGATTTTGGTTGGTTACATGTTTAGAATAAAGGTAATCTTGTCTTTTTATATATCTATTTTTGACTAAGTTGGAATTTGTTTTGATTTATTAATTTAAGAATATATATTTTTGTTGCCTAAGAGAAAATATACTTTTATTATTTCTAACACATTTCGCTAAAATTCAGATATATTTTGTATTTTTCTTTATCTTCTTGTGTATCATAGTGTTATTATTATTATTATTATTATTATTATTTTTTGGAATCACGATTATTCTTATTGTTATTATCATTATTATTCTTTTATTGTCCAAGTATTTCATAATATGTTTATGAGGATTAGGGGGGACCATAAAGATGCTATTCCATTAACCATTAATATGGCCATACACATTGGCTATCCACGTGGTTTGTTTGACCAATTGAAGTTACATGCACCACCTTTTTTTTTTAATTCGCATGCAACTTTCTAATAAAATCTTCCTGTGAAACTTCTATTTACTTCGGGGTTTCTATATGACCAAAAGCCTTAATGGTGTTGCAAGTTGAGGAGTTATGGAGTGGTGTAATGTAGAGTCACTTCATATTCAAAGAATAGAATAATGATTTAGTATAAAGATTTGTTCCAAAAAAAGAAAATGTCATGACCTCTTATGGTTTAGTCTTTAATTTGTGCTACACTACTTTAGATATATATGGCTATAATCCAGTAAGTATTGTTTTTACGATATTTTTTTTAACCGTTAGATCTACCATAATTTAAGTATTTAAAAATAATAATAATAATAAATATATATTATTTAATATTTTTCTCTATATGTTTTTTACTATTTTACTCAATACACTACTTTAGATATTTGTTTTAGACTTCAATCTTTAGTGATTTAATATTTTTTTTTCTTTTTTAAATGGGAAGCCCATGATTTGATTATCCAGCAAAAGTAAAAAAAGGAAGTAGCAGAGCATGATTACAAATATATTATATATATATATGTTTTTTTTTTACTTATATATGGGTATCGTTTTGACCAATTAAAATTTATCATGTACTTCTTTTTATAGTAAAAAATAAGAGAGAAATAACATTAATAATGTACGTCTTTTTATGCACATCACTAGAATCGTTGGATGATGATCTAATGGCTAAAATAAAAATATCTATAATGCTTGTTGGATTGGCAACCGTACATATTTAGATCATTGTAATGAGGATGAAAATGAAAGGTCTTATTCAGTTAAAGAAATTCACATACTGATCAAGTTATAGTGGAATATCAACTGTACATGATATATGGCGTCTGTGTTACATGCTAATTCATATAAGTCTAATCTAGATTTAAGGTCGGAATCTATGATGAGAGAATTTTAGTTTGCAGAAATAATGGAGAAGCGTCATTGTGCTTTATATTAATGCACAATTCTGAGCCAAAAAAAAAAAAAGAAAAAGGCTAGGTACATAATGAGAGACCACTATATTTTCGTAACGTTTTGATTACTATGTAAGACTTTCCTTGATTGATTTTGGACAATTTACAATATTCTGATGGAATTAATATGACTCAAATTACAACTGATCAAAACAAGTAAATTTGACAATTAGGGAGAATAGTTCAGTATACTTAAGCCACAAGTAAGCTGTCTCCTTACATATACATTCATTTAGAGCATGTCTTATAACTCAATCCACTAGTAAAAGTATGGGTGATTGTCTTAGTAGGGAAGCAGTAAGTCTTTGCTCCTTTACTTGTTATTCAATATGAAATTCAGATTGCAAGCCTCAACGTTGGGTTTCATAATTTGGTAAGGCAACATAATGAGCGTATGTACTATTAAGTCTGTTTTCTTGCATTGGCTACCATATTAACTTGAAAATTCAGTTAAGCAGTCAACAGGACACTTTGAGAAACTGCTGTAGAGTAGTTGAGCATATTTTAATGAAATGTTAAATCATTGACAAAGAGTAAAACATACAAGCCAGCTCAGTAAAAGTTTAATGGTAGTCTTATAATTTAGTTAAATGATTTAATGCTCAAAACAACATGGCCTTCTAACAAGCAAATTCAACTTAAGTACTATTAACTCTGTTTTCTGGTATTGCCTTAACATATCAATTTGAAAATTCAGTAAAGTACTTGTAACAACATGACCTTTTGGAAGACATGAGTAGATTTTTTAAGAAACTTTTGCTAGAAAATAAGGGCACATAGTAAGGAAGTGTTAAACCATTAACAAAAAAGTAGGAACATAAAAACTCGGTATTGGTTCTCTCTCTTGAAGGACACAGAACAAACAACATACAAACTAAATTGCACCAAACCAGATTTGACCCTGTCTCATCTTCCAAATACTACTACTCAAACAATCAACAAAGGACCCTAAAATAGAAGAATCACAAACCTAGCTAGAGCAAAGAATTACTAGTCGAAGTTTACAGATATGAAATAATACTCCAAATCTTTAACAAAAACACATAATCTTAGCTTGCTTGAAAGTCTAGGCTTTTCCATATCTGTTCAATCTTGAGGTAACATTTCTTCTTCAGTTCATTCGTCTTCAAGTTTTCACCTTCACTTGATTCTGTCTCCATCTCACCGATCATCTCCAAGCTCAGCTGACTCAATTTCTCTTTGAATGATTTTGCAACAAAATCTTTAATCTCCAATAAAGCCTCCTTATCCAGCATCACAGAGGAGCACCACGGGCAACAGAAAGCCATTCTAAAAACAATACCTTATAAAAGATCGAACCAAGAAAAGATAGTTCTTGTGGAGAGTAATAAACCTCATTGGCTATAGAAGGATCAAGATTTTGCTCCGTTACATTTCCCATTTCTTTGTGTAGAAAATCGATCAGGGAAATAAACCTTCCTCTCAAGATCGTTCTGTCTTCTTCCAACCCTATGTTCTCGATCGTTTGCTCAAGCAATTGAGTCCTTGCCGTGAAACATTTCGACTCCAAACCAGTATACAGCAAGAGATAATCAACGACACTGCGAGAGCTGCATACCAAGATTGACTACCAAAGCTTTCGTCGTATTGAAAGTGATTCTTTCTTCTTCGTTGTTTTGATCAATCTCTTGAAGAAACTTTGATAAGGACTTCTTTTCTGTTGCTTTTTCATGAATCTCAGCGGCTTTCATGTTCATCAGATCTGTAAAGAACCTGTCGTTAAAGAAGAAGCCTTCTTTTTCTGCTTCCATGCTCTTGGATCCCACATCAGTGAGATCCCATTTAAAATGTTCTTCTTCTTCCCTGTAACGTTTCTTCATTCTATACTTCAGTGTCCACACTTTTTCTTCAAGCTCCAGCAGTTGCATCCTTTCCTCTTCCGCCTCCGGTACCCATCTTCTTTCGGGGTACTAGATCGTTGACTTTAAGCCGGTACACCTCCATTATTGGTTCAAACTCACTGATCCGAGTGTCGAAATCGATCTTCAGGTCTATTAATTTGTCCTCAATCATACTTTGCAATTCTCTGATGTCTAAAACATGTTTGTCGATGGTGGAAAAGAACTGATCCGTGTTAGATTTTTGGCTTGTTAGCTTTTGTAAAAGTTTTGTACTTTGTCCCACATCGCTTGTGCATGAATATTTGGGGTCTGTAGTTGGCTATAAATAAAGCCTTTTGTAATTAGTTTTAATCGTCCTAAAATTAGTTTCCCTATTGGTGAGGACCTTTATTCCTAAGGACATCGCTTGTGCATGAATATTTGGGGTCTGTAGTTGGCTATAAATAAAGCCTTCTGTAATTAGTTTTAATCGTCCTAAAATTAGTTTCCCTATTGGTTAGGACCTTTATTCCTAAGGACCTCCATAGTTTTATTTTTGCCCATTTTCTCATTTGTTTATGGGTTTTTGCATTATAGTCCAGATTTTGTATTTCTGCTTTTTGAAGTTAGTGAAGTGGTCAGCAACGCCTCGAGGATGTAGGCACTTTGCCGAACCTCACTAAATTTTGTGCTCTCCTTTATTTTTGCATTTAGTATTTTCCGCGCATTTTCTGCTTTCGTTAATTTTAGTAGCTAGTTAGTAATTTATATTTAATATTGTCTTAATATTAAATATAAGCATTTGGAGTAGTGCATTTAGTATTTTCTGCGCATTTTCTGCTTTCGTTAATTTCAGTAACCAGTTAGTAGTTTATATTTAATATTGTCTTAGTATTAAATATAAGTATTTGGAGTAGTTGTGCTTCCGTTGCATAACAAGTGGTATCAGAGCAAGGTTTTCCCTAGGTTTTGTTTGGTAGCTATTTGAAATATTAGCAGAAATGTTAGAATCTTTGTCAATGCCGGGCAAAGACGAAGACGGTGACTAGTGCAAAAATCAATGTGGAGAAATTTGATGGCCGAAATAACTTCGGCTTGTGGCAGTGCGAGGTATTGGATGGTTTATATCAACAAGATCAGGATGTTGCGAGAATAAATATATGAAGAAGAGCAATGAGAACCCGGCTATACTTGAAGAAGAGACTTTTCCGCCTCTAGTTGAAGCCTGGTACGACTATTGGTGACCACATTGATACGTTCAACCAGTTGATTGCAGACTTATTGAATTTGGATGAAACCTTCAAAGATAAGGATAAAGCAATTTTGCTGATTGGGTCCCTTCCTGATGAGTTAGATCATCTCTGTATTATATTGCTTCATGTGAAGGAAAAATTATCCTTTGATGAAGTGAGTGCTGCATTGTACAATCATGAGATTCAGAAGAAAGATTAGAAGGAGAATAGGGACATTCCAGCAGAAGCGCTTACAGCCAGGGGACGTAGTCAAAGCCGTAAGCAGGAGAAAAGGGGTAGATCTCATTCGAAGGGAAGACCTGGTAAGGATGAATGTGCCTTTTGTCATGAGAAAGGGCATTGGAAGAAAGATTGTCCGAAGTTACAGAATAAAGGCAAGGGCAAGGCCACTTCTGATGCATATGTAGCTGAAGTTGAAGATGATGAGTCAGATTTTGCTCTAGTTAGTCAGCCGATGACGTCTCAACGTGATAAATAGATTTTAGATTCAGGTTGTACTTACCATATATGTCCTCACAAGGAGTGGTTCTTCAACTTTGAAGAGCTAAATTATGGAGTTGTATACATGGGTAATGATGAATCGTGTAAAACAGCTGGGGTAGGTTCAATTCGATTAAAGAATCATAATGGATCAACTAGAGTTCTGACAGATGTTCAGTATGTACCGAAATTGAAGAAGAATTTCATATCTTTGAAGGCTTTGCTATGACTATACGAGATGGAATTCTGAAAGTCACTTCAGGCTCTTTGGTGGTGATGAAAAGTACAAGAAGAAATAATTTGTATTATTACAATGGTAGTATAGTTATTGGATCTGTTGCTACAGTTTTTGAAGATGATAAAGCTTCAGAAATTACCAGGTTATAGCATATGCATTTGGAACATGCAGAGAAAAAAGTTTTCTTTAGTTTGGTGAAGCAAGGCTTACCCAAAGGAGCGAAGACCTGTAAGTTAGACTTGTGTAAATACTGTGTTTTGGGAAAACAGACAAGAGTGAAGTTCGGCACAGCAATTCACAATACTGAGGGTATTCTGGATTATGTTCATTTAGATATGCGGGGACTTACCAAGACAGCTTCTTTGGAAGGTATGCACTATTTTGTTACTTTTGTCGACGACTTTTATAGAAGAGTTTGGTTGTATGTAATGAAGAATAGGGATAACGTGCTTGAAGATTTCCTTAAATGAAATAAGATGATTGAGACTCAGACGGGTAAAAAGATCAAATGACTTCGATCAGACAATGGTGGAGAATATCAGAGTGATCCATTTTTGGGAGTTTGCCAGTCTGAAGGTATTGTGCTTCACTTTACAATCAGAAAAATACCACAACAGAATGGGGTGGCAAAATGCATGAATCGGACTTTGCTGGAGAAAGTTTGGTGTATGTTGTCTAATGCTGGGTTGGGCAAAGTTTTTTGGGCTGAGACAATTACGTATGCGTGTCATCTCATTAATCATTTACCATCGATTGTAATTGGAGGCAAAACCCTCTTGAGGTATGGTCTGGAAAACCTGCTAGTGATTATGATTCTTTACATGTCTTTGGTTCCACTGCCTATTATCATGTGAAAGAATCCAAGTTGGATCCAAGAGCCAAGAAAGCATTATTTATAGGCATCAGCTCAGGTGTAAAAAGATACCGATTTTGGTGTCTAAGTTCGAGGAAGATTATATTTAGCAGGAATGTTATTTTTGATGAGTCTACCATGTTGAAGAAGGTAACAGAAGACCAAGAGAAGACCAATAGTATTCTGCAGCAGGTGGAGCCTAGTCAGTAGTAGGTAGAGTTTGAGAAAACGACAATAGTAGTCCCAGCTAATGTTGTTGAAAATACTGATGACACTCTATTGGCAGAGGAGGACACTTAAGATGAAGAAGAGAACCGACCTAAGAGCCTCAACAGCAACAAGAATCAATTGTACATAATAGGCCAAGACATGAAATTCGTAAACCTGCTCGATTTGTTGATATGGTGGCCTATGCACTTCCCATTATAGATGATGATGTTCCTTCCACATACAAAGATGCAGTCAAAAGTTCAGAAAATGAGCAGTGGAAGAAAGCAATGGAGGAAGAAATGCAATCTCTTTGGAAGAATGAAACTTGGGAGCTAGCTCAACTACCGAAGAACAAGAAGGCAATTGGGTGTAAATGAGTATATACAAAGAAATATGGATTTCCCGATAAGAATGGTGTTCGCTTCAAGGCAAGATTGGTAGTGAAGGGTTATGCTCAGTTGGAGGGAATTGATTACAATATGGTATTTTCTCCAGTTGTTAAACATTCTTCCATTAGAATTTTGTTAGCCTTTGTAGCGCAGTTGGATCTTGAACTAGTTCAATTGGACGTGAAAACTGCGTTTCTACACGGTAATTTGGAAGAGAAAATCTATATGTCTCAGCCAGAAGGATTCAAGGTTGCTGAAAAAGAAAATTGGGTTTGCAAACTGAAAAGGTCGCTTTATGGGCTGAAACAATCACCAAGGCAGTGGTAAAAGCGATTTGATCGGTTTATGATGGGTCAGAAGTACACAAGAAGCGAGTTTGATAGTTGTATGTATTTTCGCAGGCTACAAGATGGGTCTTTTATTTATCTACTCTTGTATGTTGATGATATGTTGATAGCTTCGAAGAGTCAAGAAGAAATTAAGAAGTTGAAGACTCAGTTGAATTAAGAGTTTGAGATGAAGGATCTCGGTGAAGCAAAAAAGATTCTTGGTGTCTACGCTCAAAATATACTAGCGACTATCGCAGTATAGATTAAGGTGTCGATCCCACAGAGAAATAAATCAACAATAAAAAGGTAACGAAAAATAAAAAGAAAAATTGAAAATAAAAATTAACTGAGCAATAAATTGAAATAATCACAAAATAATAAATGAAATTACCAATAAGAGGAAACAAGGCTTCAAGATTCACCTAATTGCTCGTCTAACTGTTACTAACTTTGATTCCTATTTATCACTCAATTATATATTTCACATCCCAAACACATAATCGAAAAATATAGCAATTACGCATAAATATTAATCTAAAGTATTCAATATGAGAAATTATTCCAATTAACACCAAAAAGAATTTCTCTTACTAGTTATCTAAGATCGAAAATATATCACAGGGACAATACTGCAGTAAAAGATCAACTAATAAAACAAATATAATTATAATCTAGTTTGAATCACCACATAAAGAAAGTATGACTGAATTTATATGAGAAACTAGAAAATAATTTATTGAAAATAAAAATATTGAAGAATTTAACAAACCAAATATATAAGCGTTGAAGCACTCTCAGGAATCAAAGCTGTAAAACAGAAAAAACTACACAACTAAGATCATCTCTCTAGCCTCTCTAAAAACTAGCCTAACATCTCACTCATCTCATACACTCTCTCTAGAAAAAGTAGGGGTGCGTTTGGTATAAGATTCGAATCCTATTCTTCAAATCCAGAAACAGTTTTTATGTAGAAAGTTGGAAGGATAAATGTTTTATCCTTCCAACTTTCTACATAAAAACTGTTTATGGATTTGAAGAATAAGATTCGAATCTTATACCAAACCCACCCTAGAGTTTTCTATCTCAAAATTAGTGTGTTTTTCTCCTCTCACGTTCTGGCTATTTATAGCTGAGGTTGGAGTGTTGTGCAAGTTCCTACGTTTCTAAAGGTATAATCTGATTGGCTGGGTGATGTGTCAATTTTCCACAATTTTCTCTTTCCCTTTCTCTCACTTCCTCTTCTTTATTCACGTTTGTAAGGCTTGGGGTATGATCTGGTGCGGCTGAAATTGATGAGCACGGCACGAAAATCGCATGTAATTGGCTGGAGCGAAAGTCAAAGTCACTAGGCTGAGGTGGCAGATTGTAACTGGCAAAAAACTCGGTTGCATTGGACGTGCGAAGCACCGGATCCAGCACGGCTTAATGGGCTCCTGCAGCGCTGACGTCGATGGGCCCCAGCTATTCCCCAGCTTCCACGCTCGCCTGCTCCCGCGTGTCGTCCACGCGCCCGCCTGGTGGATTTCGATCGAGATCGACGGCCGAGATCGCGCTTGGCTTTTCGTTTCTCACTCACGCGACTGGAGCTCCCTTTTCCGAATTTTTTCCTTTTTCTTTTTCTTTTATTTAAACCTAAATCAAAACAAAATTATAAACACATCATTATCTAAATAAATTAATTCCGAATTTAATTAAACCAAATTAAATTATCTTAAACTAAATTAAATTAAATTAAATACCTAAAATCTAATAAAATTAAATCTTAATACTAAAAATCAAATTAACTATAAAATAACCTAAATTAAACTAAAATTACACAAAAACACACAAAATATTTAAGTAAAAGAACATAAATAACTCTATTTTCATAGAGTTATCACTCGGTATGGAGATTAACATAGATAGAGGGAGAGGCAAGGTTAGTTTGACTTAGAAGCAATATCTGAAGAAAGTATTACAGCGTTTTGGTATGACTGAATAATCAAAACCTGTTAGTACACCACTTGCTCCTCATTTCAAACTTAGTGCGTCTTTGTCCCCGAGTACAGGTGCAGAGTGAGAATACATGTCACAAGTTCCATATTTGAATGTAGTTGGTAGCTTGATGTATGCGATGGTGTGTACGAGATTCGATATTTCATATGCAGTTGGAGTTGTGAGCAGGTATATGCATGATCCGGGTAAAGATCATTGCCAAGCTGTGAAATGGATTCTATGGTACTTATTAAAGACTATAGATGTTGGTTTGATTTTTGAGCGGGATGATAGACTTGGTCAGCGTGTGGCTGGTTATGTCGATTCCGATTACGTTGATGATTTGGATAAACATCGATCAACTACTGGATATGTATTCACATTTGCAAGAGCACCAATCAGTTGGAAGTCTACTTTACAGTCTACAGTTGCTTTGTCTACTACAGAGGCATAGTACATGGCCGTTACAGAAGCTGTGAAGGAAGCTATTTGGTTACAAGGATTACTAAAAGAGCTAGGAGTTGTTCAGGAGCATGTCAGTATTTATTCTGATAGTCAGAGTGCCATTCACTTAGCGAAGAATCCAGTATACCATGTACGTACGAAGAATATTGACGTCCGATATCACTTTGTGCGAGAGATTATTGATGAAGGAAAGATACTGTTTCAGAAGATTGGGACTGCTGAGAATCCTGTGGATATGATGACCAAGGTGGTGACATCGATCAAGTTTAATTATTGTTTAGACTTGATCAACATCCTGCAAGTTTGATGATGCCTTTTGGCGCAGAAAGTGGTGTTGCTGTAATGGATAGAGAATACGGAAAGTGGAGAAATTTGGGTGGGACCTGCTAACTCGCCAAGGTGCATAAAGTGGCGTTGCTGTAATGGTGCAAGTTTGATGGTGCATTTTGGCGCAAAAAGTGGCATTGCTGTAATGGATAAAGGATACGTGAAGTGAAAAAATTTGGGTGGGATCTGCTAACTCGCCAAGGTGGAGATTGTTAGATTTTTGGCTTATTAGCTTTTGTAAAAGTTTTGTACTTTGTCCCACATCGCTTGTGTATGAATATTTAGGGTCTGTAGTTGGCTATAAATAAAGCCTTCTATAATTGGTTTTAATCGTCCCAAAATTAGTTTCTCTATTGTTGAGGACCTTTATTCTTAAGGACCTCCATAGTTTTGTTTTTGCCCCTTTTCCTATTTGTTTCTGGGTTTTTGCATTGTAGCCTAGATTTTGTATTTCCGCTTTTTGAAGTTAGTGAAATGGTCAGCAACACCCCGAGGACGTAGGTAATTTGTCGAACCTCGCTAAATTTTGTGTTCTCCTTTTTTTTTGTATTTCGTATTTTCTGTGCATTTTCTGCTTTCGTTAATTTAAGGTTTATATTTAATATTGTCTTAGTATTAAATATAAGCATTTGGAGTAGTTGTACTTCTGTTGCACAACAATTCGCCATAGCCAATTTCTTGGAGGATATCAAATGGGGTTTTCTTTCTCTGTTTTTGTAAAGTCTCAAAGTTTGGTTCATATGTTATGAACAAATTACTGCATGAGCTTTAAATATAAAGGATGCGAAGGTCAAGTCAGGTATTTCTGTTATGGTCGTTGCTGAGAGTAACAAATATTGAAAATACTACATATAATTCCTTTTTTTTTCCTCTTTTTTTTTTCCTAAAAGAATATTAATGAATGATTTTTTATTTTTATTATATATATATATATCCTATTTCGTTAAAGGTGTCAAAATGGGAGGCCCGACCCAAAACGGGCTTGGGAGGAAGAACAGGCCGAGCCGCCCCGGAATTTTAAAATAGAGCCCAATCCAGCCCGTAGGCCAGCCAGACTCCTAGACGGGTTGGCCCGTACCGGCCCATTCTTGGCTCAATTTAAAGAAATTAAAAAAAATCTAAAAAATGAGATTATTATTTATATGATTTGTTAAAAATATTAGAAATTTAAAATAAAATTTGTGAAAAAGTAAATAATATGTTTTTTTTTTTCTATTGATAAAACTTTAAAAATAATTAAATAAGTTAAAAATATATAAGTAGAATAGTTGTTTACAAAAAAGTTTAAGTATTGAAAAATTATTTAGAATTAGATTAAAATTTGAAAATGTGAAAAAAAAAGTGAAGGAATGTATTTATAAGTATTGAAAAAAGTTTTGTATTTAAATTTATTTAAAAAAATAAAAAAATTATATTTGACTGGCCCATGCGGGTTAGATTGGCGGGCCGGGCTGGGTTGGCCTAGATATATAGCCCAGTCCGACCTTACTTGGCTCGGGCCCGTTATAATACGGGCTAGCCTAACTCGGCTCGTGGGCCATAATGACGGGCCACGGGCCGACCCATTTGGCTCGACCTATTTTGACACCTTTATATTTCATTGGTATTAATTTCAATATATTTGCTGAGGTGTCAAACCCCTCAAAAATCCTTAACTAGGAGGAGATTAGGGAGACATATCTCAAATTCGTCCAATCCCCTCACCCTTCTCTTTCCTTCCACTTCTTTCTCCTACCAAACATACTCCTAGCTAACAAGGAAAGCTTGGCCAATCTTGTATTGACACCTTGCATACTTGGCTAAGAAGGAGAAAGCTTATCCATTCATGTGTGGACATCTTGCATACTAAGCCAACAAGGAGAGCTCATCCTCCTGGAACCAGCCATCGATAGACACCTCACAATTAACAATTAACTTGACATGTGCCATACATTGTCAAAACTTAGTTGAAACCGCTGTGTTGCCGGTTATTATAACTCCATGTTTTGCTAATAAATAAGAGGCAAAGTGGTTTCGTGTATCTCATTGAATTCGAAATTGGAAGCTTTTCTCACAAGTCTATGTGAGTTTCAACGGCCGATGTTAACGGAATGTGTATTGGAAAACTTGGTTGGAATTCTTGATCAATGCGAGCGGGACATGGTTTGTGTTGTGAGATAACTCGATCGAGTGATGGTGATCATGATCATTTTCTTCAGACGGAAATGGTGTTGAAAGCGAGGAATTTATGGAGTGTTGTAGAGTAGAATAGAGTTAGAATTGTTCATAAGAAAGAATTATATGTGTTCAAAGAATAGTATAATGGTTTAGGCAGAGATTTGTTCCAAGAATTTATAATTTGCATCAGCTCTTATGGTTCAGTGTTCAAATTTTGGTAACTACTTAGATATTATTACTAATCTTAAGAGTATATTGTATTAGACTTTAGGGTGTGTTTGGTATTCAGGATTAAGATTGAATTATAGCATCAGATTGGATTGTGATTAGATAAACTTAATAATATTTTATGTTTAGTGTGGTATTGGATTAGGATTATTATTATAGTGTAGGACCATCTTTTCATCATTGGAATGTGCAGTAGATTTATTTTAGATTAGTTTAAATCATAAAAAATATGAAATGTATTCATAAGGACCTAATAGTTTTGGAATTTGGTATAGATATGGGTCCCACCAATTTTGAGGTGATTATTAATCTCATACTTTTGAATGAAATAAATTATCTCACTCACATAGTACTATTTTGGAGTTGTAGATTATTTATCCCAATCGCAAATTGACATCAAACATGTGTATAGGATAAATAATTCTAATTCCAATCCTAGTCCCATAGACCTGATTAGTAGTAATTTGGACTAAAATGCCCCTTCTAGGAGTGATTTAGAAAATAATTTTTTTGGTAGTAACACGGGAGTCACACAATTTATGAGCGCTAATTGATCCTAAAAAGATTATAATTTTATGACACAGTATAAAACTATCATCTCATATCGTAACTGTACTGCAAAAATCATTTTTCAAAATACTCGTACAAAAGTCACTTTAGTCTAAATTACTTATGTTCATGTCAAAATTCCTAAACTTTATTTAATAGCATTTTTTTTGGTCTTGTAGTTATCTGTGATGTTTTTTCCTTCTTAACGAAACCCTTGATTTTTCAGGGAAACAAAAAAGATTAGAATTGCATGATTATACAGGAAAATTGAAAAAGAAATGAGACTTCTCCGGATAACAAGATTTATTTCAAGATGCAAAACTTCTCATGGATCAGATGGAGGACTTCCACTTTCGTTTCATTGTACGATTCTGTATGGTATCCATTGAGCATTTCTCTAACTCTGACGCAACGCGCAAAGAGGAAGAGTTTTTCGTGCGTTACAATCGATCCTGAAAATTGGCATTTTAGTTAAACCAAAAATCTATTGTAAATGATTTTCGGTCAATCAAAAAACTCCTCTAGAAATGCTATTTTCTTGGTAAGAATCGGTCGACTGAAAATATGATTTTTGTATTTTTTCAGTTACCCGTTTTTTTTTCCCTGTATTTTTTAAATATTTCTGATAGGATTTCGTGTTTTATTAAGTTTCTTATAAATTATAAGTCTTAGAGCACTTTTAAATGAAGTTATTTGAGTTTGATAAAACTATAGCGAGAGTTTTCTTTTTTTTTTTCCCCCCTAAATTTCTAGTATTCTTTGAGAATCAACGGTTATTTGAAGCCTTTTTTTCTGGTATTCGTGAGAGAATCAACAGGTTATAGTAGGTTGTCCCTAATTTTTTGAAAGATCTTTCTCATCAGATGCTTCCATTACATCAACTAGTACTAGAGTCATATTTGTTCTTGAAAGATGCCACCAAGAAGATTCTCAGTCAATGAGGCCCCCATGGATGAAGTCTATGAATGTGATTGAATGATGCAATTAGAGCAACAACCCAATTAACGGAGCAGGTGGCTGCATTATTGGATCTCCAAAAGCAGTCCTGGAATCGTAACCAACAAGATTCAGGGAATGATAATTATAGTGGTGATGAAGAATTTTATGAAGTGCCATATATATATATATATCTCTAAATTCTGCTTCTGTACTAGAATGATCAATAATATTTTGTTTCTTACTTTCCATGTTATGATCGAGGTTACCAACTGCAGTTTTGAAAGAACTTAAGGTAGATTGTCGATCAACTACTGCTCCTACCGAGTCAGCATCAATATATACATCCACACTTTCATTATCTATTTTTTTGTGAATAAAATTCCCTTTCCAAGAGAAGATTTCATATATCTAAAGGTGTGCAAAACCACATTCTTATGTTATTTTCCAGGATTATATATAAACTGACAGACTATACTTAATGCATAGTTAAGGTTCAGTCTTGTGTGCTCTAAATACATCAATCTCCCAACAAATCTCTAATATCTTCTTTTATCGGCTGGTACTAGATTAGACTTAACACATAGCTTTAAACCTTCCTCCACTGATATATCAGTTGGTTGACATGCTAGCATACCATTTTTCTGTAACAAATGTAAGGCTTTTTTTGAGACAGAAAGATTCTTTTACCGTATTGAGAAACTTCAGTACCAAGAAAATATTTCAAAAAACCTGAGTATTTTATTTCAAATTCTCTAAACAAATAGTTTTGCAGTGCTTTCTTTTTTCAAGATCATTTCCTATAAGTTGGAACCACCATGTTATACATATATATGGTAAATTCAATGACCTTACTCTATTGTTTCTTATGGAGTAACGTATGATTTGAATTACTCTAATGGTATCCAAAGGCTGTCATAGACTTTGCGAACCTTCGAAATCATGCTTTTTGAGATTATTTTAACCTATATAACAATTTTTTTAATCTGTATACCTTCTGACTATTCCTTTCTGGTATCATGCACCTTAGTGGAAGATCTATGTAGATATCTTTAGATAATTCGCAATGTTGAAAAGTATTATTCACATCAAATTATTATAATGGCCAATACAAGTTAGTAGCTATAAAGATAGTAAGACTCAAATTGTATTAATTTTAGCTACGAGTGCAGATGTCTTTATATAATTGATCCCATAAGCATGAGTTTACTCTTTTGCAATCTGCCTTACTTTCAAGTATTCAATTATACCATCTACTTTGTATTTCATAGTGTAAATCTATCGACATCCAACTAATTTCTTTCCTAATAGATGATCAACAAGTTCTCAAGTTTCATTATTTTGTAAGGATTTTATCGACTTTGTGACTTTCTACCTTGGATCAATTAAGGCTTCCTGCACACTTAGAAAAAATAAAAAAACCATAGAGTATCTAAAAGAAAATGGCAAAGTAGGAGAATAACAAGTTAAGAAATAAGCATGAAACCAAATATGAAAAGGAAAATCCATCGTATTAAAAAAGTAGTCGAATCTAGAATATATATTTGATCTGAACTTTTCTTTGGACCCCACCTCTTGCTGGACTTCTTCTTGCATTTTTTCTTTACAATATCTTATTTTTCTTTCTAGAATATTGTTGGCTTCATTTTTTCGATTCTAGAATTTTATTTAATTTTTTTCTTTGACATTTTTCTTTCCTTATCTTTCCCAAATAAAGCTTAATGGCAGTTTGCTTTAGAAGACACGTATCAATTTAATAACAATATGACAATCAGGGGACAAGAAAAAGTGAGACAACAGATCTTATTCCATGATATTCCTAGATGGTACTGAATACCCAAAAAAGGGGTCCTTTTTTTCTACTACTTTTTTTTTCCCTGTGTGCTTGGACTCTAAATCAAACTTTCGAATTTAGATATATAACAAAACATTTTATTTTTCAATTAGTATATGTTATTGATGAGGATCAGAATGAATAAGTAGCTCATGCATTTGAAATATATATTGGAATGCCAAATGTACTAGTTAAGATTACACTTTAGTCTCATTACTTGATATATAGATTCGAATATTCAATTTCATATATTTTCACAATATTAAAAAAGATTATAATATGAAAATACCTTGAATTTTGACTTTTCTGCAAAAATTGACCAAAATTTTAATTTCTACAAATTAATACTCTCATTTAAAATCTTTGCAAATGTATACCTAACGAGTAAAAAAAATTGAAATAATAACCATCACTAACTTAACAAAACATCCACTCAAAAAGAAAAAAAAAAAAAGCTTAACAAAACATATACACAGTAATTATTAGTTTTTTTTTTATATTTAAATTCTAGGTTTTTTGTTTCTATTTTGAACAAAAACTTACAAAAATAATTATAAAATAATTTCAACAATAGGTATAATGGTAATTGAAACATTCTTTATTGATGAATAAGGGGCAATTTGGTCTTTTTACAGTTAGAGTCACTTAATCGGATGCTAAAAAGGTTAGAGTATTAATTTGTAGAAATAATTTTTGTAGAAAATTCAAAAGTTAATATCTAAATAATTATAATGGAATCCATGTATTAAAAGTGAGACTGAAAAAAAAAAGTGTAAAAAATAATGTATTTAGCATTCCAATATATATATATATGTAAATATGTGCCATATCGGAAGCACAGATGAAAAAGGTGGACCGAGACCATGTACATCCTTAAAATTGAAACGGAACAAATAAAAGTAGATGTAAATCCGTAGATATGATATATATATATATGCTTCATAACAATAAAGTTGGAATAATATTAATTGACTCCGTAAACTAATAAAAGAATTAACAACCACGTCCAAACTTTACGTTGATCAAATGAGAATTCTAGTTCAAACTCCTAGGTCTAAATAGACATAAACAAAAGAAACACATGCAATTGAAAATTATGCATGCTTAGAAACGTTCGATCACCATCCAAAACGAGATTGATCTTCTTCTTCTTCTTTTCGGACAATTGGGACGAGAGTCTCTGTATAGTTAAAGACGTGGCCTCCGAGATCAGGATACAACTTGATATTATCAAAGAAGGACTCTTTTGTTGAAAGAATAGACGAAAGAGCCAATTGGTCATTTGAGCTCCGCAAAGGCCAATCACCACTTCCTCCCTCGCTTATAAACTCAAATATTGTCTTCAAATTAACCGACGTGGAAAAACTGTATTGTTTAGTCCACGATCCCTCAACGCCATATTCTTTCATCACCCACACCTCAATCTTTCTATCAAAAAACCAAATCTGTCCCTAGTAGTCATGGGAAGGCAATCTTGGAACACACAGCAATGACGATGCTTAGTACAAAATAAACCACCAGAATTTGGCTGATCCGGAATTTGGATTTCCCGAAATTCTTCATTGACGAGATCAAATGCGATTATGACCTTTCTGTTATCACGTGATCTTAATCCAATCCAGTGAAGTGCATTCTTCGTCACTGCACTGCTCCAAGCATCAACCAGAATACCCACTTGTTTCATAACACTAGTACTATGGTCCGTCATTAATACTGATCTCCAAGGGTTACTTTTCAGCGTCAATAACTCGGTTTTTTGAACCGTAATGCCCTAACCAACTTGTAATCATTAGCTTTCGAATCAAAGGCGAGCCCGTGAGAAGGAGATTCCAAAGGCATGTTTGGTTCCTTTAATATCTTGGATTCTTTAGTAGCCGGATTTATCACATAAAAAGTTGATTCATGGGCCACCACGCACAACAATCCATTACAAAACCCGATAAATTGTGTGTTACTGAAATCTTGACTTAGATACGAGGAAGGTCGCATGGTATGATAAGATAAGAAGGATATGGAAAATGGTACTTCGGCTCTTTTACCGCCAACAATAGCAAGATAGTCTTTGTGTGGCGACCTTTATTACCGAAGTGCGTGGCAATGAAAGTCGGACTGTTTATGAGAGAGTACCACGATTTGCAAACGCACTTGAATCGTATGAGTGACTTCACAGGTAGCTTTGAAAGAATAATGATTACCACATCTTCATTAAGATATGGGATTTTCACTACTAATTTGTCTAAGCTTGAGTGTCCAATTTCCGTGGCCATCATTCTTCTTTTTTTTGAGATCTCGGTGGCCATAATTGTTGTTTGCCCTGAAAAAAGATAAAAGAAAAATACTAAATTAGCTAGTTGAAAAAAAAAAAAAAGTGGAGTATATCTTATATATAATATATATGATACAAAGGCTTACTACTGGGAATCGTTAACAGAAATTTACAGATGTACGTAGAAATTTGATTCCGTATGGGAACCAAATTTACTTCTTTAAATTACTATTATATTGAGACTCTAACTATAATATAATATAATATAATATAATATAATACTACACAATATCACGATGAGACTCTCCAAAATAAATAAATAAATCACGGTATATACCTGTATTGAGGCTCGATACGAGGATTCACCTTTGACTAGAATTTCAGACGGGGCAAGTGATGAATAAATAGTACGATGAAATATATAATGCTAGCTAGACACAATGCGTTTTATTCTGAAAACAGTCATATTTATGGGCCATGAACTAGAATCCAACTCAAATTAGAAATACATTTACTAGCTAGATAAATATCATAAATATAATAGGACTTCAACTCAAACGCGGTTTTAACGAATCAACGAATCAGAAACTAGTTTCCCTTTTTTAAAATTGTTTTCTAGTTAAAGAATCCAGTACTTGACCTCAAAAAATAAAAAATAAAAAATAAAAAAATCCAGTCCTTGTTAATTATGCTCATTTTTTTTTTAAACAGAAAATAAAAGGAAGAAATACAACAGAGTGAAAAGGGATCCAGCCGAGTGTATATGGTATCATTCATAAGTGATAACTCACCCTTATATATAGCTTTTGTATAAGGAATAGTAATTTCCCCATGGTAAATTTTTTTTTTTTAATCTATTGCATTTTGAGTATTTCTTCAGCTTATACTTTATATTTTGACTATCATCTATATTTACTTTCAAATTTGAAATTTATAATAAATAATTTGAAATTTATAACAAATTTATATACACTTTGGGTTAAAATCCAGTTTTGACCACTGAATTTACAGGAATTCCCTTTTAAACTCAATACATATATATATATATGTAAAATTAAAAATAATTTAAAATTCAAAACTAATAAAAATTAATTAACTATAATAATAAACATTGAAAAATTAATATAGATCACTAGGAGTTACTTTTCGTTGTGAATAACTTAGCTTTAACCCTCATTAACTTATAATCATTAACCTCTGAATCAAAAGCGAACCCTGAGGAGATTCCAAAGGTATGTCTGGTTCCTTTAATACCTTGGAATTAGTGTGTGTTAGAGTTTGTGTTATGTCCATATATAACGAGACAGCTTACTTATTGTTTACAGTACACTGAACTAATGCTCCCTAATCGTCAAATGTGCTAGTTTTGATCACTTTTTCTTTGACTCATATGTTAATTCCATCAGAATATTATAAACTGTCCAGAGTCTAAAATCAATCAAGAAAAGTTATACATAATAATCAAAACGTTACTGTTATATTAATGTAACTATATATACATCATCTAGTCTCTCATTATGTATCTAGCATTAATATTAAAGCACAATGATGCTTCTCGTTTAATTTTCTTCAAACTAAGGGCCTCTCATCATAATTTTCAACCTTAAGTCTAGAACAAGCCATCAAATTCTATTATATTATGTGTTATATCGATTGAGTTACTCAATCGATCTTGTATTAGTTATTGTCTTACTAGGGAATCATCAAATTCTAGTTCCACTATTTCTTATTCAATAACAAATTCAGATTGCAGGGCCTAATCCTTGGTTTTGTAATTTAGTTAAAGAATTTAAAGCTCAAAACAACATGACCTTCTAACAAGAATATTCGGCTTAAGTACTACTAAGTCAGTTTTCTTGTATTATTGATTTAACATATTAGTTTTTTGAAAGTTCAGTAAATAGTACCATTTGAAAAATAGGAGTCGATGATTCAGAGGACAAGCTTTACGATGTCAGAAAAGCATGAACCAAAGTACAACATACAAGCTCAGTATTGGTTCTCTCTCTGAAAGGACATAAAACCAGCAATACCAAGAGAAACTACTTGAACCAAGTTTGTCATCAAAAAATTGAGACTAAGGACTTAAAATATGATATTGAGACTGATATTCAGACTTCAAATATGTCTAAAGTGATTTCTACAGTCTGAATTGCCCCATACCAGAATTGACCCTTTCAAATGCTACTACACTCAAACAATCAACAGATAGTTTACTAACAGAGAAGAATCACTAACCTAGAGCGAAAAATCACTAGTCAAAATTACAAAAATGAAGTCTTATACCTGATCTTGAAGAAAAGGAACAGAATGTTAGCATGACTGAAAGTCCAGTCTGTTCCATATTTCTTGCATTCCCATATCCAATTTTTCCTTGGGAATATTCCATGTCTTTGGATCTTTATCTGGGTCTCGGATAGACAATGATTCCATCTTCAGCTCATTTATCTTCAAATTTACCTTCTCCAGTTTGTTCTCAAAAACTTTCATGAGATGACTTGCCATAGACAGATATACATCATCCGTCAACATCATTGGCAAATCAGGACAACAGAAGGCAACTTCAAGGCGCAAGACTTCTCGGAGGATCAGATGAAGGACTTCCTGTTCTGTTTCATCATACGACACCTTCCCCGCGCTATCCATCGAACATTTCTCTGTCTCCAACAATACACTACTTTTCGCAAATTCGACCACCGAAAAGAACCTCTTGATGATCATGGAATTCTCTTCCACACTCAGAAATCGGATCATGACCCCGACATCATCGAGCTTTCGTGGTGTGTCATCCCTCTCTGCCGCCAACGCAAAGTATTCGACGAGATGGTGAGAAATCTGGATCCCAAGCTCGATCGCCACGTCCTTCATCTCTTCAAAAGTCTCCTTTCTTTCTTCTTGGTCAGATTGTCGACCAATTAGCAGTTGCAGCCACTCTATTAGACTCTTTTCTTCCTTTTCTCTGCCTTCTCCGCCTTCTTCTTTCCAAATCTTCATAAACTCTCGTAAATTTTTCGTGTAACCCAATAAAGAGTCAGAGTCGCCAAGTTTCGGAACGTTGTACTTGCGAAATTTCTCTTCAAACTCATCCAGACGCTTGCTTAGAGCCTGCGCTCCATTCGCCATCCTTTGGATGGTTATCTTGTAACTCTTGAATCCTTCTTCGGTCTTGATATCATACAACGTCATTAGTGTTTGGTTGGATTCAAACACAAGAGCCTTGAGTTCCTCTGATTCCGCTGACAAAGAGCCGTCTCTGAGTTTTTCCAGTTCTTCCATCTTCTTTCGGATGGCTGTGTTGTGACTCATCGTCTCTAAAAGCTCTGTTTGCAGACTCCGAAGGTCTTTCTTTGACACCATTGCGAATCTTTTCTTTGTTGTTGAAAACTTGAAAGGGTTTTTCTTCTGACAAAGTGCTTGCTTATTATTTTTCTTCTGTTTCTATCTTTCTTTCTTGACGGAGCAAGACTTAGAAAAAGGTTCATGAAGAAAGTTCTTCTTATTAAGAAAAAGGCAGATCAGGCAGGTAATTCTGTTATAAAAGTGGTGAAACCATCCATCTTGTTTATGTGGTTCATATTATATAACAATCGACATGCCGTTTTTTTTATGAGGAAAATGATTGATATGTCAACTCGTTAATGAATAATATTCTTAAGAGGCAGGTATTTCTGTTATGGTCAGTTAAGAGAGTCGATTACAGTATACAAAACTGAGCACTTGTGAAGTTATGTCTTATTGTTCTTTGTTTGTTTGAATGATCAGTTAAAAAGATATTCCATAGCAAACGGCATTTCGTTTTTTCTCAGAATTTGATCCGTTTTTCTTTTTCTTCATTAAAACGACATATGCTGTGAATCAAAATTTTATTATATTCTATAGTTGATTTGACGATACATTTTAAGGATTAATAATTGGATGAAAGTAAATTCAGTTAATCTGTTTGTCTCAAATCATGCAATTTGCAATGTCGTAAATTCTCATATTAGCCATGAAAAACGTATTGATTTCCCCGACACAAAAAGCAAAATTAAAATTGTATTGAAATTCAGAACTGCTCCAAAATAAATTATCATCTCTTTTTTTTTTTTTTTTTTCACTATAATAGCAAAGTGGTTAATTATATTATGTAATCTTCTGAGGTTAATACTTAGCATAAAAATTACTCTTTTACGTACGGTAATTATTCGATTAACTTATTTGACGATTCGGCCAATACTGTGACTACTAATTTTTTTGTGGACGGTTCTTACTTGGAAAAACATATGGTGGTCTGAAGTAGAAAATCAAGTGACTAATGGCATGAGTTGAAGGGTTCGAGTTAGTCAGAGAAACTCATAGGACTAAGGTTCGCTTGCTTCCTCTGCCCTCTAGTCATATAACATATTTGTTCTTAATTTTCCAAAAATGATACTAGAGTAGTATTAAACCAAGATTAGAAAAAAATAGACAGTAATGGAGCAGAATCACTAAACCAACATATGACTAGATCATGATATTTCATTCCATTATAGTTTGAATTAATTAAATTCATGTATTAAAAATACTGATCACGATCACAGTCAGTTCCATCAATGGGAAAAAGATCGAGCTCTTCGACTAGCAGCCTGGATCTCTCGCCTTATCATCGATTTCATTTTCTTGATTTCAGAAAAAGGAGTTGTTGATGTCATTGGATGATTCAAAGCGGATTTTGAACCGAAATTGCAGGAATGATCAACGGAGTGTGTGTAGAAAAACATGGTTTCTGTGATATCCTGAATTTTTAAACAACACCAAGTTTCTCACATGGTTAAAGAACGAATAGTAACATAATTGAATAACATCTTTTATATTAATGTCATTTATTGCACATAATTTTAAATGCTTGCCTTAATATATTGGTTACTTCTATTGACTCTTATTCACATATAATGTTGCAGTGAAATGCTCCAATTTTACTCTTTGATAGTAATTTGACTTGTGTTAAGTCATTCATTTGATTATTTGTCATAATGTGTAATTAGACAATATTTTATTAAATAAGATGATTAGCTATGATTTCTTTTATGGTTAAAATTCTTAGGTATGTTTTCAATTGTTAATTTTTTTTTTTGGGTGCAATCAAGTACCCTAAATTTGGAGAATAAACGTTATTTATTTGTGCAACTTTTTATATGCATTAGATGGGCATACTATGTTATTTAAATAAGTGCGATTATTTTTATTTTTTTACTATTATCATGAGTAAATATTATGAAGAGGTTTTTTTTTTTTTTTTCAAAAAAGAATAATATAAAATAATATATAATGAAGGGTTTTTGGCATAGTTTGCCTCCTCATTTATCGTGAATTGACAATGTGGCCCTGAATTTTGAATCTTGGTAATTAAATCCTTGAATTTACAAAACAATAAACACCAATCCGTTAATAGCTATTAAAATCCTAATAGAAATACTCTCTTGAAGGTCACATGGGATATTTCAAAAGGGCATAATGGGTATTTTATTGTACATAATGACTGTGGCATAAGGGGTATTTTATTGTATTCTTATGTTTTTACTTACTTTTATTTAAACTACTAATGCATTGTGAATTCACTATATCTCCAATTATATTTGGTTGTTAATACGCTAGACATCACTTTTTTTTTTTAAACATTATTTTGTATATATTTTGTTTTTAATTTTAAAATAATAAATCAAATAGCGTGTATATATATATCAATTAACAACTAATATTGCTTCCTAATAGATACAAATACATTACATTATGGCTAAAATCAACTGGGGCTAGCTCAGTTGGTCCAAGGTTTAAGGGTTGTGTGTGTGTGTTTGGGGGGGTCAGGGGTTCAAACCTTGGTAGTGTGTGTGTGTGTCATTTTCCTTTAATTTGTAGTAAGTGGTGGTCATTAGTTAAGCCCCACTTTTTATAAAAAAAAAAAAAAAAAAAAAAAAAAAAACATTATGGCTAATAAGTTAGCTAATAATTAGAAAATGGTAATTATATGGTAATGCATACAAATAAACTTTACTAACAATACATTTGCTTTAGTATCAATACGTAAGTGAATTTTAATACCGACCAATGGGTGCTATGATTCTGGAAAGGAAAATACCATCACTGTCCAAAATTGGCCAGTGTAATTGGAGGTTGCATGCCCGCAATCACAGTGACTGTAGCGTAAAGCACTCCTGAAGATTATCCATTTATGTCTTGCTTCCTATTCTCAAGATTCTAGATACCTCTTTTACAAGTAACAAAAACCATACTCAAATTTTATTAGTTTTTTTAGAGAGTAGGAACTCACAAAATAAGTGAATAGTTAATTTTTTATTCTTACCTTTCTTTGTGAATTGATTGCAATCACTTAGAGAGAAAAAATTCACAAAGATAGGTGAACAAATGATTCTCTATTTTAGATTTCTATGTCAGTTAAGCGTATGTAGTCACTAATTATAGGTTGGAGTCATTCTCTTGATCATCTCAGATCTACAAGAGGTATGATTTTCTATACATGGATATAATATTAATATGCTCTTGCTTATGTTTTCTGCTGTGTTGTTCAATTGAAATATTAGTGGTAGATTTTTCATAAAAAAAATTAAAAATAAACTAACGGTTATTTTTCTTCAGTTTTTCCAACGTGCTTCTTTTTCATAATTCTTCTTTTCTCTGTTTCTTGACAGAGATAGACTTGAAAGGTTAACAAATTGATAAATTAGTTATGAATGGGATTTCATATCTCAATATTTGATCTAACACAAATCTTCAAGAGCAAACCAGAAAATAAACTTGTAAACCAAAAACTAACAAAAACAATAAATCACAATGCACACTAGTATTATAGTGGTTCTGACTCAAAATTCAGTTTTTACATCCACGTCGGACCAACTACCGCAAAAAATCCACTAAGAACTTTGAATCAAGATTACACACTCAGGAACCAATGATTTTGGTCTATGGATTACTCTCATATTACATTTCTCTCAATTTCCATGAAAGAAGACAAACTCTCTCAAAGCTAAGTCGCAAAACCCCTGTTACACCCTTTTGCTTTTATTATGCTGATAAAGAATTAATTGAGAAATACAATTTGTACTTATATAGGGCTAAGCCTTATTTGATGAATCTCCAACTTGGTTCTAGGTGGATTTCGGATTCTTCTATTCCTTCCCTATTTCTCCATGTGAAAGATCACAAAAACTTTCTTCATAATTGTGTAATTAATCACATGAATTTATAGGCCTATTATGGATTAGTAAACATTGCTCAGGTTATACCAGAACAAAGGTGCTACCCCAGAATCACACACGCACTTGTCATTTACAACTTCTAGTTCTATTACAACTTCTAGTTAGAATGTGTTACACTACCGATTTCTCGTATGAAAAACTAGTAGGGAAAGCTCTGGTGTATATGTTTATGACTTTGGGCTCGTATTGTAGGCAAGAATCGACTAGACTAGACCATATGGCTTGGAATTGGATTGTATCATGTTAGTATAAGACTTATTTGGTGTGAGATGAGACTAAAAGTTGAGATTAAATAAAAATGAGTAAATATTATCTATGACCCACATTGGGAATTGTTTAGTTAACAATAACATTAAAAAAAAAAAAATGTAGGGACTCATAATGAGAGAGAAAAGGTAACCACTCTTGATTTTAATTTTTCCCCATGAAAGAACCAATTATGTGTATATGGGAAATTAAGTTTTTGTTGAAGTCCCATTTTTCCTTTTATAGAAAAACGACAACAACTCGAAAACAATGGAAAAACTTGAAAACGACAAAATGACATGAAAAACGACAATGAAAAAGGCTTAAAGCTTTCGTTTGGCCAAAATTGAAGAGGGCTTAAAGCTAGAAGCTTCAAACCTTTTCGTCAAGGCCATGCATGGAGTTGGAATCCCAAGCAGAAATCGTCTACTTTGGAAAATATATAATAGTGCCAAGTGTTCAGGAGCTGGCCAAACAGCTCCTTGCCGAGATTCCGCTTCGCTACTCGCATTCCTTCTAGGAATCTCCGCTCGTTAATGACTGATTGTCGTTTCCGTCAATCCCTGTCGTTGACCTTCAACACTTGTCTACGGCTATTCCATTTTTCTACGGCTATTCCATATTTCTTTCATTCCAGTATCCAATTTTTTCTTTATATATAGCATGATTATAAATATTATATACATATACATGTACATAGATAGATATCAGAGAAATTCAGATCATTGTAAGAACAGATCCGTCAGTCTAACCACACATGATGACGATGTCGAATGGGATGAGGCATATTTCGAGAATGAGGAGTACGAAGATGAAGCTGAACCTGAGGAAGTCATTTATGGAGATGAAGGTATTTCCTTGGTGATAAGATGATTGATGTATACACCAAAGAAGGAAGAGGACATACAATAACACAACATCTTCAAGACCCGCTGTACTGTTGAACAATGAGTGTATAATCTTATCATTGATAGTGGAAGTAGCGAGAGCATAGTATCTAAGACTATAGTGGACAAGTTACAACTACCAACCCAACCACGTACTACACCGTATCACATTGGTTGGATCAATGATGTCGGCAAAACAAAGGTGACAGAACAATGTCGAGTTCCTTTCTCCACGGTAAATACAAGGATGAGGTATTATATGATGTTGTTAATATGGATGCTTGTCATATGTTACTTAGTCGACCGTGGCAGTTCGATTTAAACACCACACATAATGGCAAAGCTAACACATACAGCTTCCACAAGAATGATATGAAGATTACTCTGGCACCTATGAGGCTGCAAAATAACCAAACAACTTCCACCAGGACCAACTTTCTTTTTGTACCTAAAGAGATATATACTCCTACCGATATTCCTGCACAAATTCAAACATTACTATCCGAGTTTGAAGACATCGTTTCTATGGAGTTACCCGCTGGCTTGCCACCCCTACGAAATATTCAACACCAGATTGATTTTGTTCCCAGAGCAAGTCTACTGAGTCTGCCACACTATCGCATGAGTTCTAAGGAGTATGAGATCCTGCAAACGCAAGTCCAAGGCCTCCTCAAAAAAGGGATGATTAGAAAAAGTATAAGCCCCGTGGTTGTACCTGCACTCCTAACACCGAAGAAAGATGGAAGCTAGAGGATGTGTGTTGATAGTTGGGCCATTAACAAGATTACAGTACGATCCTATCCCACGATCGGATGACATACTTGATAGATTGGGAGGATCAAAATTCTTTTCCAAGATTGATCTGCAGAGCGAATACCATCAAATTCGTATTCGTCCTGGAGATGAATGGAAGACTGCATTCAAAACACATGAAGGACTGTATGAGTGGTTAATTATGCTATTTGGTCTATCCAATGCCCCGAGTACTTTCATGAGGTTAATGAATCAGGTATTCCGACCTTTCATTAGAAGATTTATCGTTGTTTATTTTGACGACATTTTGGTCTATAGTCAGAATGAGGAAGAATATCTATAACACTTGACCGAAGTTTTTAATGCACTCTGTGAGAGTCAGTTGTATGTCAACTTGAAGAAATATAGTTTTATGACTGATAACTTAGTCTTCTTGGGTTTTGTTGTAAGTTCTGACGGAATCAAAGTTGATCAAGATAAGGTAAAGACTATTCGAGAATAGCCAACACCGAAGACCATTACAGAAGTTCCGAGTTTTTATGGTCTCGCAACGTTTTATAAACGATTTGTAAGAAACTTTAGCACTATAGTCGCGCCACTCACTGACTGTTTGAAGCAGAAGTAATTCTTTTGAACAGAAGAAGCTGAACAAAGTTTTGTTGTTTTGAAAGAAAAACTTACAAATGCATCCATCCTTGTACTTCTTGATTTTGACAAAATTTTCAAAGTTGACTATGATACTTCTGGCGTAGGAGTTAGAGCTATTCTATCCCAAGACATGAAACCGATAGCTTTCTTTAGTGAAAAGCTCAGCGAAGTCAGAAAAAAGTGGTCAACATACGAACAAGAATTATATGCAGTTATTCGTACATTGCAACAATGGGAGCCGTATCTAGTGCAGAAGGAATTCATTTTCAATACGGATCATCAAGCTCTTAAGTATCTCAACAACTCTTCCAAACCAAATCAGATGCATGCTCGATGGATTGCCTATATCCAAATGTTTACTTTCTCTCTCAGGCATAAGTCTGGACAATTAAACAAAGTCGCTGATGCATTGAGTCGCCGAGTTACGTTCTTGACTGCTATCCAAAATGAAATAATCAGTTTTGATTATTTGAAAGATAACTTTCAAGGATGAGCATTATTACTGATCACTTGATTAATAAGGCGATCCATATCCACAAAGAAGTCAAAAGAAAGTTAGAAGATTCCATTGCAAAATACAAGGTTAATGCTGACAAGCATAGAAGATTCAAGTCATTCAAAGAGGGCGATTTTGTAATAGTTCACTTACATAAAGAAAGACTTCCAGTAGGGGAATACAATAAACTCAAGTAGAAGAAAATTGGCCCCTTTCGTATTATTCAAAAGATTAATGATAATGCATATATTATTAATCTACCAGATAGTTACACAATTTCTAAGACCTTCAATGTTCAAGATTTATATGAGTACTATGGACCGAAAGTCATACCTTGAGTAACTTGAGAACGAGTTTTTTTCAAGAGGGAGAGAACCAATGCAGCAGCCCACAACCTATAGCCCAAATAGCTATGATCCAAAGTCAAAGCCCAAAATTCTAAAATCCAAGCTAAGGAACATTCCATTGGTTGATAAAATACTTTTTGTGTATTAGGTATTGCAGACTTGTTTATTTGAAGTGTGTTAGGTGAACAATTTGTTTATTTGAAGTATATTAGGTGAATAATTTATTTATTTAAAGTATATTTAGTTGGTAGGTACTAGGTGTATGGTTGTAAGTTTCTTAGAATTATTTTATTGGATGGTCTAGATTAATCCTACACTTCTATAAATAGTCTTCATTGGCAAGAGTTATAATCATCCCATTCTTCAATCAAGTCTTAGTTTTCCCTTTAAATTCTCTTTGAGAATTTTGCTTATTTCTCTTCTCATTATGAGAACACAAGTTAGAGCAAAATCTAGCAATCTGCTGCATCATAAACCAAACTAGACAAACTCTTAAACCAAACCAAAACTGTCCCCTTCAAATACTACTACTTAAGCAATCAACAGAGCAGAAATGACTAACCTAAAGAAGAAAATCACCAATCGAAGTTACAGATATTAAATCTTATACCTAATCTTGAATAAAAGTGCAAAATTCTTACCATGACTAAAGGTTGAGCCTATCCTATATTTCTTTCATTTCAATATCCAACTATTTCATTAGAAGATTCCGTACCTTTTGATCCTCATCTCGGTCTCGAAAAGATGATGATTCTATCTTCAGTTTATATGCCTTCCTATTTACATTCTTCAGTTTGTTCTGAAATGTTTTCATGAGAGACTTCCTATACAAGTCAAGAAGTTAAACAGTACTATCTTACACACTTACTAACTAGTCGATAGATAAGCTGCTTCTCATTGATCTGCTCTTGAGTTTCCAGCGTTACCCTGAGCACTACCTGAGAGGGAGAGTAGGGGGTGAGCATGAAATGCCCAGTAGGATACCCAATTACCTTTTCGGAAAAATATTCATTTATAAATTCCATGCATGGTTAGTTGTTCCGAAAACAATTCACAATATATCAAGTCAAAAGCGAGTTGAAATCATCAACAGAAATCATATTCAAAGTCAATAAAGAGAAATCAGGTAAATAATCCATAGTGAACGTATCACAAATCAAACAATTCCATGAGCTCACATCCTCTCATCACGAACCAGAGTAACTCGTATTATATGTATTGAGTACTATCTGCCTGATACCTAATCCCAGAAAACCGGAGGGACACCCATATGTCTAAGCCTATCGAATGGAGGTAATCAGAAAACCCCGTGTGGGTTTATGGACTCTCACCAAGGGCAGGGATACTAGCCGCCCACTAAACACTGCGATGCCTAAGATAAACCTCATGTATGACCCTATGGTATGTGAAATACGAGAGATAGTATAAACGACTATGTAGTAATATTCTAAACGTGCTCTGATTTTTAAATAAGAATATATCTTATACTTTAAAAATTCGATAGAATAATTTCTTTAGTTTAATCAAATCCCAAGTATAAAACTTGTACAAAATCATATAAAATATCAAGAGCATTCCATAATTTTTCACAAATTCACACTTCACTAAAATAACTATTCAAATAATTTAATTTAATAAAATCACAAAATTTCACTTTCCACAACATATTCCAAATTTTATGAAAGATAATAGAAAACAAGGCAATTGAATCTCCTACCTCAAAATCATAGTTATACCGAGCTATAGAAAAGTCCTCTGTTGGTCACCTGGTTGCTCAGACGGTCGTTTTTGGATTCTAACACGTTCACTTGAAAAACTAAATTTTCAAACGGAGCATCAGATTGAAAAATAGAGGTTACCACTGAATTCAAAGCACCCAAAAATGGGTCCTGGTGCTGGATCGGCCCGTGGCACACAAAACGAAATTATTCATGAGCTATTTTCTCGATTTTCATGCCAGTTCAGTATATAGTGATATTTTATATCAAAATTCATGTATCGACCTCAATGAGTCCAAATTCGTAGTCAGAACTCAGTTTTGAGGTCCCGAGCATTAATTAAGCTCCAAAGTCCAAAAATTATAAAAATATCACATTTTGGAAAGATTTAGAAAAATCCCATTTTTCCAATTCGAAAATTTGCCCACTTCCAGATACCATTTAAACACTTCAAAATCATAATTATTCTTGTCTCAACCTCCTCTTTAATGTGGTGTAATTTTCTCGGGCTAAATAATTTATTTCTAAAATAATTACGAAAATACCATAAATTTAATATTAAAATATGGTAACAGTGATGAGTTTCTCACCATAGCTGAGATAGCGGCCGAGAGTGGTCGGAAAAGAATGGTAGCATCGAGACGAAGCTAACGGCGCCAGTAGTGAGCAAAATGGACGTCAGACGGCGAAATGATGACCAAAAATCCGGTTCGTGGGCGCGATCTTTGGACTATTGGATCTCGAGCTGCCGGTGGCGAAACGAGACGGCGGCGGTGGTGTGGCTTCGTCGGCAACTGGGCTTGGATGCGGGGCGGCACGTGGGCGACAGCGGCGGCTGATTGCTCTGTGAATGAGCATTGCAGGAGAGAGAGTTTTCCAAAATCGCTGAGGACCTCGGGGGAAAAGAAAGGAATTCTCAGGGGATTAATAGGTAATTTTGGAAACTGTTGGTAGTGGGACACGTGTCGGCCCCTGGTTTGACCGAATATCTCTTCAAAATTCTACTTTGACCACAATTTTTAAAAGATTCTTTCATTTCAGTCCCTCCTTTCCATAAAATATTTACAAATTTAACCCCAAATGTACCTAGTCTTGATTGTGTCTACATTCAACTCAGACATATTTAATTAAATACTCAAAAATTCAATATTACGAGTTTTCGATTCGCTCAAAATTTACACGTTTGCCCTTATAAAATTTAGGATTTTACAGATGATGACATCTTTTTAGGCACTAATTTTTCACTTTTAATTACAGTTTTTTTTTTACTTGAGTAAAAATTTTTGTAGTGCTTTTTCCCGAACATCTTGTGATATATAACCATAATGTAACATAGGCACACATCTATCTGTTTTCGTATATATTTGACATATATATTCTTGACGCTATATAACACAATTGTTGCATAATTATCTAAATAAAATCATAATGTAAAATAAGCACATGTGTCCCTTTTTTTTCCATATATTTGATATATCTTGACTTATTTATTTATTCTACATCAATAACCGTATATTATATTTTTTAAAAAATATATATTAATAATAGGAATGGATATCCCTGAACCCTTACCGTATCCATACTCGTGTCGGATATTAAAATTTGTTCCCAGACCCTACCTAAACCCTAATGCATCACCAATATTAGGTCAGATACAACCCTATCTATTAGGGTATATAGGTTACCCATAAGTAAATGGGTAAACAGGTAAAATTGCCATCCTAGGTATTATTGCATTTATAAATGGGTAAACAGGTAAAATTGCCATCCTATTGCATTTATTTGGTTTGCATTATTTTTCTTAAAATAAAAGTCAAGTATAATAAGGACTAGAGTTTTGAAAATACAAAACATTCTGAAAATACGAGAAGCGTCACTTAAAGAGGTCCTTGTAACTACTGTTTAATCACTTAAAACAAAGCGGTCATTTTTTTCTTATTTTGTTTTTAAGGGAAAAAATGAGATGTTAATTTTTCCAAGAAAGAAAGAGAAAATACAATGTCGTTTTTATTTTGACTAGGATATTGATAGGGACCCCATTTACTATATATATGGCACAATTTTAATATCACCTGATGAGATTCATCAGTGATTTGTCATAGATTGATTATTGAATTAAAATTTTTTAATAAATAGGTTTAATAATATTTAAAAATTACTTGCCATATCAAATATTTTTTAGATTCTAAGTTGTAAGTCGTGCATGCGTCTATAAATACCAAGGTTATCATTTATTCTTAACTTGCCAAAGCATCGTACGATTTTTTTTTTTCCCCCTTAGCTTGTCGAGGATTTTCTGGGGTGGGCCTGCGCTACTGCACTACTAGTTGCGTATTAATAGAGGATATTGCTTGATTCCAGTCAACGTGAACATCGCACGGAACAGCCTAGGTATTGTATACATGCATCCTATAATAGTACTCAAATACATAACCACATATGTTTTATCTATCCTATCAATTACATATATATATTTGAATGTTTATCGTCAATAATCATCTTAATATAAAGGAGTAATTTGATAGTAATTTAAATATTTGCATATAAGGCAGTAATTTATCGTCAATAATCATTTTACATATTTGCGCTTCTGCACTACTCGTTGCTTATAAAAAGAGAATATGTGCTTGATTCCCGTCCGAGTCGTACGATTCAATCGTAATTTAAACTGTTCTTTTTCTTTTTCTCAGGGTGAACAAGAATTATGGCCACCAAGATCTCAAGAAGAAGAATCATGGCCACGGAAATAAAGTCAGGCTCAGACGAAGTAGTGAAAATCCCAGATCTTAATGAGGATGTGGTAATCATTATTCTCTCCAAGTTACCTGTGAAATCGCTCATGCGATTTAAGTGCGTCTGCAAATCATGGTATTCTCTCATAAGTAGCCCTATTCTGGTGGCCATGCACTTCAATGATAGGAATCGTCATAAAAACTATCTTGCTTTTGTTGGTGGTGGAAGAATCATAACATCACTTTCCATACCCTTTTTATCTTATCATACTATGCAAATTTCCTCAAGTTTAAGTCAGCAATTCGATGATGCGCACTTTATCGGTCTTTGTAATGGATTGTTGTGTGTGGTGGTCAATGAATTGACTTTTTGCATAATAAACCCTGCTACTAAAGAATCCAAGGTATTAAAGGAACCAAACATGCCTTTTGAATCTCCTTCTTATGGGTTCGCCTTTGATTCAAAGGCGAATGATTACAAGTTGGTGAGGGCTACGATTCAGAAAACCGAGGTATTGACACTCAAGAGTAACTCATGGAGATCAATATTAATGACGGACCATAGTATTAGAGTTATGCAAGAAGTGCGCACTTTGGTTGATCTTTGGAGCAATGCAGTGATGAAGAATACGCTTCATTGGATTGGATTAAGATCACGTGTTAAAACAAAAGTCATCGTCGCATTTGATCTCGTCCATGAAGAATTTAGGGAAATTAAAATTCCAGATCAACCAAATTCCAGTGATTTACTTTCAACTGTTCGTCATCATTGCTTTGTATTCCAAGATTGCCTTTCGATAACTATCAGTTATGGACTTCATCCTGACCGCAAGATTGAGGTGTGGGTGATGAAAGAATACGGTGTTGAGGGATCGTGGACTAAACAATACTGCTTTTCCACATCAACTCATGATCTTTCTGTTCAGAAAATATTTTCGTTTATTAGGTTGGGAACAAATGGTGATTGGCCTTTTCGGAGCTCTAATGATCCGTTGACTCTTTCATCTGCTTTTTCTACAAAAGAGTCCTTCTTTGATAATATCAAACTGCATCCCGATCTCGGAGGCCGTACCATTAACTATACAGAGACTCTCGTCCCAATTGACCGAAAAGAAGAAGATCAATATCTTTTTGGATGGTGAACGTTACTAATTATAATTAATTCAAAGTTGTTTTCCTTTTAATGTTTTTGTATACCTAGGAGTTTGAACATGGGTTTTCAATTTTTTAGTATAACGTTTGGTGGTAATTAGTTTGTATTTTACGTAGTCAATTTTTATTCAAATATTTATGGTATATATGATATGAAGGATATATAACTACATGGGTCTACGTTACTTTTCTGTAGTCTTTCACCTGCTTGTTGAAGATTGAGGTTCTTGATTGAAATTTCGAGCTCCGAAGTCATGGCAGCAACTTCAATTTGGTTCTTCCAATATCTAATTTCTTTTGAGAACTTGTTCCATGAAAACATAAAAGAAAGGAGCGAAACGTGCAATCTTTATTGATAGTACTTTCTTTGCTTCTCAATTTTGTATATTTCTTTACAAGTATTGAAAAACTAGGTATTCTGCTATAGTCAAGCAAGAGTAGCTGTAGCAACAGCAATTATTTGTCGCGGAGAAGATGGACAAACGACATGGGGTATTTCCTTTCCTTTTTAACAAACGGCATGGGCTACTTTTGTCTACTAAATGTAGTTATCATCTCTCTCAAAATAAACGAGACATCGTTCTTGTGGGAATGGAAATAAATTATAATTGGGAGTAACGAAAATGTTTTTGACATATTTATTTATTTTTAACTTTTTTTATTCTTTTGTGTAAATTTAGTTTTCATCTATCAAAATAAACGACATATCATTCTTGTGGGAATGGAAAGAAATTAAAACTGGGAGTTATAAAAATGTTTGTGACATATTAATTAATTTATTTTTTCATGATTGTTTGTTCTATATGACATTAGCAATATTCTCCTAATATATTGAAAATACAGATATACCACGAGCTAACAGCTTGTGTGGCCAAGACTTCCTTATAAGAAGCAAGAGGTGACGAGTACAATCACCACCTCCACCCCCTTCTCCTACTAATTACTAACTTCTAACCTCTAACAGATTGTATGAAAGAAAAAAACACGACAATACAGACATATAAGCTATTAGAAAAGAATGTGTTTTTCTAATATAAATAAACGACTCATTCTTGCTTATCAATTGACGTTTTTCCCAATTAATAAACACGACTGCAGACATATAAACTATTAGAAAAGAATGTGTTTTTCTAATATAAATGAACGACTCGTACTTGCTTATCAATTATCGTTTTTTTCCAATTAATAAACATGACATTAAAATGATTGTCGTTTTCGCTAAACGATTATTAACTGCATAATAGTACAAAGAGGGGCAAAACAAAAAAAAAAAAAAAGTATTGACCTTACTTTTAAAAATAAAAATGATCGTTGCTTCAAAAAAAAGCTTGCACCTTCCCGTTTTGCAAACATCATACAATGAGGAGTATTAAAATTTAATCCATTAGCAAAGCATACAATCATATAAGGAAGTTAAAACTCTTCTAATATTGCACATTTTATAGTCCCATTCCCGCAAAGGCAAACTTGCCAATTGAGTTTTGGGTGGCTTCTTCTGCGATCAATTGTGAAATATCCAAGTATATCCAAGTATCTCTATCTGGAAAAGAAATATATGCAACACGTGACTTGAATTCTTAACTAATTTGTAATAGTTCCATAGATTGAGCATGCAAAGATCATTGCGGTATTGGTGTGTGTTGTACTGTGTGTGAAATACAAATTTTATTGCGACCTAAATATTAATAAACAAAAGTGTTTGCGCAATAATTGGATTGGAATATAGAATTAAGTACGTCACTGAAATGAACCAAATGTTTACTGAAAAGCGTTCATGGTTTCCAGTCTATCTAATCCATCATGTAAGAAAGAAGTAATATAACCATTCTTAGGCTACTACATCATCATCATCTTGGATATATTCACCCACAACTAGAAAGAGGAAAAAAGAAAAACCAAGAGTCCAACTAGAGTTTTGTCATAAGACTAATAGTACTACAGCAGCTCCTCATTTACCTAATTCGCTGGTCTAGGCTCCCTCATCGTCTCTAAACTAAGCCATAAATAGAAGTCCATTCGATGTTGCCAGCGATCGATTTCACGGTAGCTCCTCCCAACTAGGACTAGTATCTTTCTCCAACTCCACCCTTTTCCCCTCTTTCTTCCTTTTTTCCCCTTCCCATCTTCCGGGCTTAGTTGGCGTTGTATTCATCGCTCGGAAACCTTCAAATAGACAAGTCATCTTCCATGAAGAAAGGATCTTGCCATAAATCTTGAGCTGAGGGCCTTTTGGCCGGGTCTGCGTCAAGGCAAACAGAGAGCAGGTCTTTTTAGCCTTGATATGTCTCCGTGAATCTTTCCGAGCCCATGAAGATAGGCCAAGCCTTTGAGTACTTCCCTCAAAACGACATGAATGATTTCCTCCGAATAGCAAAGCTGCTGTCGTAAATGAGAGAGAGCGAGGAACCAGCCTCAAAGAATGGCATTACGATCCATAAACGACTATCATTGCTTATAAAAGAGCAATGAGCTGAACCGATACTGGGGTGGGAGAGATTAGCGGATGTCAAGATCTGGGCTCCTCCACAATGATCAGGATCAATCTTTTTTATTGCTACGATTTCGATACTGGAATTGGGGAGAATGCATTGCCCTTTGTAAACCGCAGTTGTGGGTCCAGAACTAATTTCGAATAGAAGTTTTTAAGATTTAGAGTTCAGCGGGCAGTTGGTTCTTCCTCCTCCTCCTCCTCTGGTGTCCACTTCCATTGTTGTGGATAGTTCTTGGTGAAAACATTCTTAGAGGGCTCAAATACCAAATAAAAATTTGTGAATGAAACGAGATGTCAACAAAAATACTCATAATAGTATAATCAATACTACACTTTTACTTATCGAATTTTTGTTTTGACCAACGAAATATTTTACATTTGTAATTTCAGTTGTAAATAAGCTTTAAAACAGTTGGTTTTTTTTTCTAATGAAATAATAAAAACACGTGTATTAGACACTTGTTGTGCATGGAAACATTGACATGGAATAGTAACTTTGTGAACAGTACCGTATACATGAGTAGTGATGTATACATAAACAGTATCATAATATAAATAGTGATGTATATATACGTGAACAGTAATGTACTACTATTACTGATATGGTAAAATAACACAGACAAATAGGACATCTAGATTTTAACGTAATTCAACTGTATATGATAGCCTAAGTCACGGCTAGAGAGTAGCGAGAAAATTCTGCTATTACAAATAAGAATATTATAAAAGTCACTCACAAGCCAAAGTCCAATTACACCCAAGAGTACTCTTACCCAAAACCCCTTTTAGAACCCTATACTTTCTTTCTCTCACAAAAGACACTTTTTTTTTTTTTAATTATTGGCATAAGAGAAAATATAGAAATATATTGAAGAGGGAACTCCCTGTATTACTTGGAGTTAGGTCTGCTCACTTTGCTCTTTCTGCTTTCTTGAATGGACGAGGATGGAGAGGTATTTATAGTTGAAGCCTCCCCTCTCCATTCTCCGTTGCGCCTGATGGTGCCAAGCTGTATTTAATGCAGCCAAATTCGGTACCAAAATGAATTGCGACGCCTCTTTTGGTGCTAAAGTCTTCTTTTCCTTTTCTTCTTTCTTTCCTTCCGTCCATTTAGTCCACCCACTCTTTTATTTTCTTTTGTTTTCCTTTAATCAATTTGTTTGTCTTTTATCTATCAATCAACAACACTAGTGGCATGGATCTCTATTGCTCCATGCATAGACTGCGCATCGTACCAGGTAAACCAAAATAGGTCCTATTAAGCCAAGGAAAAACATAGTCCGGGAATGAACTCCACCACATCCTATTTTGATTTCTAACACTAAGAAAAACCATTCTATCTATACAACTGTTAGCCTTCTATATATATATATGAGAAAAATGAACATTCATCCTTCGAACCAAATCAAAAGCCCTCCGCCAATCATTTAGAATCTGCCATAAAGCACCGAGAGAACGAAACTTCAATAATGTAATTACAACTAAGGAATCACTTTCAAACCACAAGTTAAACCTCTATAGCAAATATCTCGCCAAGAAAAATATGAAAACTATCTTCAACTTGCTCACGATGATTATGAAAAATAACCCCCATAAGCAGCCAAGCCATAACAACTGCAGCATAACCATTTATACTGTCTATCTTTACCCATCCGGGCATAGGTCAAATCTAATAAACTAGAATAATCAAAAGAGATCTACTCAAATTAACTAATATCAACTTTCAAGAAGTCCAAGATCTATTTATCAATAGAATTCCCAAAAACAATACCCCAAAATGAGCTTACTTCAGAGAATCACAACTTTCTTAATCAAAACAATATTAATAGACAGAAAAAGAAAAATCCTAAAAAAAATTTTTGCTTCTAGATTATCAAATGGCCCAAAAATCAGTAAAAACAACCACCAACCAAAGAGCCTTAATTTGAGGACTAAAAGAGTTTTTAAATGCAAAGACTAAAAAGGAGTGAAGATTAGACATCCCCTGAAAGCCGCATCCATCAAAACCCAAATCTCCGTAGCAAGAGGAGAGACGAAGAAAAAGATACTCGTCAACTCTCTATTCAAGGCACAAAGACAATAACGAGAAGTCATTAGGAAACCACGTTTTTCTAATTTTTGCTCTGTAGGAAGCTGACCATTAATCAACCTCCAAATGAGAATGGATCGGCTAGGAGGAATGTAATGCCTCCAAAGCTTCTTACCCCAAGAAACAATAGGACAATAAAGCCGAAAAATTTCATAAGCATCTCCAGTAGAAGTACTGACCTATTCTAGAACAAGGCCAAACTAAAATATCAGCATCATTATCGTTAAATCGGAATAGCAACTTTCTTAACCCAATCCCAACACTAAGGAAAAGAAGCCTTAAACAAGTCCTGAATACACCAATAAGTATCATTTTCAATATAATCATTTGCTGTGATCAGAAGAGAAGAACGTACAGAAGTTGGAATTCTAATTTCATCGGCAAGAACTTTTCCGGACCAATAATTGTCATTCCAAAAAGAAAAAGGATGAGTGATTACAAATTAACTAATGAGACTCTCTTTACAAAGCAGCGATATGATGCTGACCATATTGAATAAGACAAGTAAAAAGACTTCAGAATCCATCGAGCTTTAAAGAATCGGCTGGAGACAAAATTGTAACGTGTAAGCTCTAAGATTTCTTGTATTATATTCAACCCACTCTCACTCCTAGAAAAGCAAATTTTCTTTTAAGCAACAGTAATAAGCTTTCTACAAAGAATATCACTTTTCCATAAAAATAACAACGAAAGAGATTTATCTAATAATGTTAATCAGTTGGATTAATTACCATTAATAAAGTATTTGAGTTTAAAATTCGAAGTACCATTTTTTTCTCTTTTCTCTATAGAGAAAATTATAAGCCAGGCTCTAGCGATTTTTTTTTAGTCTGAAAGAGAACCTTTCACGTACAAAAGAAAACTCTCTCTCTCTTTTTTTCTCTCAGAAACTTGATGACTAGTGAAAGGTGCCAAAAATGAAAAGATCAATAGTTTGGAAAGAGAGGTACATGAACGAGAAATTTTGCGTGTAACAACTCGAGTCTTGAACGAATATAAATAGAGTCTTAGATGTAGGAATTTGCTCTTATTAAAATGAGTTTTACAATTTAACCATGTATATTATGGATTATAAACCACTCCTCTAATCCCTTTTTAATTTTCTGGTCAAATACGATTGAAAACTTGCCTTTATATGAAGCGATAGAAATTTTTCATCTTGACCAGATTTGTTCTAATCTCTAAGCTAATCTTAGATCTGCTACACATGCTCAACTTGACCAGCCTAAAAAGGGTAGCTTTCACAATTTGATTTATGATTACTGAGGAATATCTTCCTTTTTCGTAAGAAGAAGCTTGGACTGACAATGTTCCAAGAGAAGAAGAATTATTAGGCATATTAATTAGGGTATTTAGGTTAAATTATATTACTACCTTGACACAAAGAATGAGTTTTGATAGGTTTTACGAATTGAACGAGAACCTTTTTCAACTACGAGGGTATTATTAGTAGACCCTTTGAGTGTAAAAGCCCCAAAAAGAAAAAAGGCAATTACTCCACTACTTCCATCTACTTCTGATGATTGGATTGATTAGATTACTTTCAAATATCAAATTAGTGTACATAAATATTTTCTTCAACCCTATCCTCAATCGTAGTTTATGCAATCATAATTAAGAGAATTACATTCTACGAGAAGATTTGTTTAGCGGCCATGTATTTAAGTCTAGAAAAGTGAACATATCGAATAAGAAGAGATTGCAACTTTTTCTGAACTCAAAGGTTACGTACTCATCCTAGACTTAATAGGTTTTTACTACCAAAGTTATGGCCTTGTTTGGTCAAACCCAAGTTTTAGACCAGAAAACATATTTCTATCAAAATATATCACTTTTGACCTTGATGATCGATCTCAACCTGATCATCACAATGATCATAAACAAAGAGAGGCTACTTTGAAATTGATGCTCCAGGCCTAAAGGACATAAATACCTCTAAAAGGAGACGTTTTCTTTGGTGGAGGAAGTTGAGGAGGAGGTTAACTGGCCTGCAACAGCTTGGTCAATATGAGACTCACCAAGAAGATTGAAAGACTGAACTTGGAAATATGGCATAGAACAAAGAATCACCATTGACTGGAAGATACTAATAGTACAAAGAAGCACTAGAAATTATTCATAATCTTGAACAAAAGCAACACAATCATGTGTCCAAGGAAGAATGCAACTTTCAACACTAGAAAAAAAAAAAGAAAAAGAAAAAACCCCAAGTACTACATGATGAAAAAACAGGAGACTTCACACTATTTTCTCAATTTGATTCTTCATTAGCAGCTGAAGTTCCCTATCTGGGTCCAGCGTTAGCAAGGGGGTCATTGTCACGACCGAAAATCCAAGGCCGTAGTTTTTAGTAATTTTAAGTGAAAACAGTGGTAAACAGTAATTTTCTAAAATTTCAGGAAATCGAGTACTTAAAATTTAAGTTCTAGTCCTCAAAAGTAAGTAAATTTTAATATTGGACATACTCGAGAAAATATAACATTATCAACTAGTTATAAGTTTCCAAGGTATTTTTTAATTTCAAATTTAGAGAAATGGTAAATAATAAATTTTCGAAACTTTTTATTTAAATCATTAAGTTTAATGAAAGTGTTCAATTTAAAACCATAGGCCCATAGTTAAAAAAAATTTTATAAAATCATTTCTATGTCTCGGTACTCGATTAAATATCGAAAATCATCCTCATACATCCACTCAGTAAATATACTACTAATGGCTAAATAAATTTGACTTAGAAAAGGGGAAAAAGATACAGAGTACGAACCAACCAATGAAGAGGACTGGAACTACAAGCATATGCCAGACATGCTTGCCAAGCCACACGAATATCTATCACTGAATAATTC
>JXTC01000154.1:618772-640913 GCA_002914845.1 Trema orientale
ACTGTTTCTCCCTCTTCCCGTTCTGTTACACCTCCTATTTCATTTGAGTCTACTTCTACATCTTCTATTCCTGATATTGTTTCTACTCCCACTGCTCCACCACTTCGACGCTCTACTAGAACACATCAACCTCCTTCCTACCTTAGAGATTTTCATTGTGTTGACGGAGGTTTTGTCAACAATGAATATAGAAAATTGTGAGATGTGGCTTGTGTGTGAAAATGGTTGATAAAGTAAAGCAAATAAGGAGACAAGAATTTTATAGTGGTTCAGCCCCAAAAAAGATGAGCCTACGTCCACTGTTCTTCACTATTTTCTGGAGAATTACAAGAGTTTTTCTAAGTCTCAAGGTGAGAGCAAAGAGAGAATTAGAGAGAGAGAATTACAAAGAAAATGTATAGTGAAGTAATTGTCAGATGACTGTGTGATATTCTGAGATCATAAATTATGAGACTGAGCCCCCTTTATATAGGTGAGGGTGGCTTCAGATTTCCCAATTTTGTGAATAGGAAACTATATAATAAAATATAATATAATATTGAGATTGGGTGACTACACAATAATGGGTAATTATCTCCTCTTCAATTAGCTAGTTGCCTTTTTATAGATTAGGCAGGTCAACTATTTGTGGTGGTCAAAAAACCACACAACACATTGTAATCTTTTATCCCAACAGTCTTTACCAGCTTGTACTGCTCCCTATCCTCTTACTGGTTGTCTATCTTACAATTCTCTTTCTCCCTCTTTTCGCAATCTTGACTTGAATATTTCTTCTAGTGTTGAACCTCAATTCTACCATCAAGCTGTTAAGCTTTCTCAATGGCGAGATGCTATGAAAGCTGAGTTAGATACTATGGAGGCGAACACTACTTAGTCTGTTGTTTCTTTATCTCCTGGTAAGCATTCCATTGGCTGCAAATAGATTTACAAAATCAAATATCGCTCTGATGATTCTATTGAGCACCATAAAGCCCGTTTGGTTGCTAAAGGCTACATTCAATAAGAGGGATTAGATTTTATTGAGATTTTTTCTCTAGTAGCTAAGCTTGTTACTGTCAAAGTCCTTTTAGCTCTCGCCTCTAGTCAGCGTTCGCACCTTGATGTGAACAATGCCTTCCTTAATGGTGATTTGTTTGAAGAGGTTTATATGGATCTTCCTCTTGGATACCGTCGACAGGGGGAGTGTTCTCTCAACCAGCACTCTCTAGTTTGCAAGCTTCACAAGTCCATTTATGGCCTCAAACAAGCATCTCAGCAATGGTACTCCAAATTCTCTCATGCTCTTCTTTCCTTTAGTTTTTCACAGTCCAAATCTGATTACTCTTTATTCACCAAAGGATCTGGTTCTACTTTTGTTGCCCTCTTGGTGTATGTTGATGACATTATTATCACTGGTCCTACTTTGTCTATCATCAATGACTTGAAGGCCTTTCTTCATACTCAGTTTATACTAATTGGACGTCTGTTATATTTGACTCTTTCACGTCCTGACATCTCTTTTGCAGTTCACAAACTTAGTCAGTTTTTGTCTCGTCCTCGCTTGCCTCACTTGAAAGCTGTTCATCATCTTCTTCGGTATCTTAAGAACTATCCTGGTCAAGGCTTATTTTTCTCTTCCTCTTCATCTTTACAAGTGAAGGCTTTCTCTGATGCGGACTGGGGCTCTTGCATTGACACTCGTAAATCAATAACTGGTTTTTGTATATTTCTTAGTGATTCATTAGTCTCTTGGAAAGCCAAGAAACAGTCTACTATTTCTCGTTCTTCCGCTGAAGCTGAGTACCAGGCTCTCGTTGCCACTACAAGTGAGATAGTTTGGCTTTGCAATCTTCTTCGTGATTTTCAAATTCCAGTTACTCCTCCAGCTCTTCTCTTCTATGACAATCAAGCTGCCATTCATATAGCATCTAATCCTACGTTTCATGAGCGGACTAAACATATCGAGCTTGACTGCCACTTTGTTCGTCATAAAGTTGCTCAGGGCTTCATTAAGCTTCTGCCTATTCGTTCTCAGCATCAACTTGCTGACATCTTCACTAAAGTCTTGCCTTCATCTTTACTTTTCCCACTTCTCTTCAAGATGGCTGTTCGTGATCTTTACAGTCCATCTTGAGGGGGAGTATTATAACTTGTATATATTTGACTTAGTCGTAAGATTAGTTAGTTTTTAATACTAATAACTTGTTAATATGTTAGACTATTAGTTAGGCCGTTGCTGAGCTGTTACTTAGTTGTTAACAGCTGTTAAGTATTAGATATTTATCTTTGCTTCTATTTCTCTGTATATAAACTCTGTACACGGATTATTCAATAGTAGAAGATTCGTTTACAAACATATACTTAGTGTAATAAAGTCGTCAACTGCGGACCTCACATCATCTATTGCGTCTCGAATAGGAACCAATGCATCCCCCTTTGTTGAAACCACATGCACAATCATCATCTTTTCTTTGTAAGTGTCTCCTGTTACAACTGCTTCAATATATCGGAAGGTCTTGCAGAGTCCTTGTATCACCTCAATTGTTTTCAAAGTTGCTTTATTCTACTCTTTTTTTCTTTCATACCCTTCTTTTGCAAAGATTTGTCCACATATTCTCGAGCTACATGAACTAAGTCATGGATTCGGTTCAGAACTTTGAGACTACTTCTTCTGCTGTGGTAAACTTGCGGGTCCAGACAATAAAAATTCCGCAGCCAGGCCAGCGAGAGTTCTGGCACACTCAGTCGCCTCTGCTTTAAGCCTCTCCTCCCTTTCCTCTTCCATCTCCTTCTCCTTTTCTTCTAATTGCCTCTCCTTCTCCCCTTCTTCTAATTCCCTATCCTTCTTCCTCTCTTCTTGGTCTGTCCTCATCAGTAAATGGATAATTAAATCTAGAACCATAAAGGTAACTATATTTCTGGGACAAGTCAGCACTGCAGTAGAATCCTACTTATCAGTATAATTCAAATCAAATGACATTAAGAAAGCCAGTTTCATCCAAACTTACCAAACTTGAGTTTGATTAAAAAGGAAAATTGAGTTTGCTAGTATTGCTAAGCGAAAAATCTTAGTTGTGTAGACTCTATATATATATTGCCTTTGTATTACCAAAAATTCGTAATTAATGTTTTTTTTTTCACCCAAATGGATGGACATTGTGGTAACATATATATATAGTAAATCTGATTTCTAGTTACCAGCTGACTAACCTGTCCAGGAGTATCCTTTGCTTTTATGGAAAACAAAGAGTAGAAATCTAAAAAATATTCTGTATATATAGCAATGCAAAGCCACATATACTTGATCATCATGCTGGTACATCAATCTGAATCTTAGCTAATTAATCAAGATACCAAACTTCTTTGTCTCAATTTATTACATATCATGTGCAACCAATGATTAAAACTAAAGATATATGTTTTCTTGTTGAGACAGGTAAGTCAATTCCAAGGGAGCAAGTCTAATAATTTATGGGGCTATAAAGCTAGTACAATATTTAGTACATATACACATTGAAAAATATTAGAATTCATTGATTCAGGGCAACCATTTATAATTCAACCAGTTATAATACAAGCTAGCTTACAAAAGTCACGATGCAATTGGATTTAAGTACAGATACTTCAATACTAATATATTGACTGAACCATATTACGTGAGTTAATGTTTCTCGTAGATTTAATTTAACCCTGCAAAAGGTGCAAACTATAAAATTGAACACAGAAACTATTACAAGAAATCAAACATTCGAACAACACAAAAGAAACTATTCAGTATTTTTCTATATGATCGTTAGACATTGTTACTAGCTAGATTCTTGGCAGATCTTTTCATGGAAAATCCAAAGACGATATCAGTTTATGAACATCAATTCACTACGAGGAACATATTATCATAGAACTATTTTCAACCCTGAATTTCTAATAATCCAATACTACTAATTTGTAACCCACTACTCACCACAAGATCAATTAACAAAAAGTACTAGAATGATAAACACAACCAGCATAAGGCACAAATTATAGAACAGCTAGGAACTCACAGTTGAAAGACAGACACCGGAAAAAGAAGATGCAATTATCATCAAACTAAAATAATCCAGAAATGTTTGGCATAAGATCAGTTTTGAAGATCGATATACGTTTCTTAATATCATTTCGTTGTAAATAAAAAGGTACAAAACTATTGTACTGTGTAAAGCAATATTTTAGTCTTTAGTAAATTATAGATGGGATAATTACAAAAAAATACCCTCATATTTGGATATCCTGTAATTTAAACCCTGAAGTTCCTGAGATTACAAATTTCTGAAAATTAATACCTGTGTTGATTTTTAATGGATAAAATATAATAATATCCTCTAAATTAAGATAAATAAAATGGATTAATCCAGTTTTAATGGAGGATATTATTATTTTTTTGTTCCTAAAATTGGTCAAAAAATCTGTCCAGGGTATTAATTTTCAGAAACTCTTAATCTCAAGGTATTATTTTGCAAAATCCAAACTTCAGGCTTTAAATTGCAGAATACCCAAACTTCAGGATATTTTTTTTACAGTTATCCCATTATAAATTATGCATACTGTAACAATTTGAATTATGGAAGTAGAGTCAAGTTTGAAAACAACTCTTACCATAATTCTCAAATTCTCCTTAAATTGGCAGTTGCACAACAGATTTTAAATTCGGCTAACCAAAAGTAGAAACTTACCAAATGCCCGACATTTCCTATTTTTTCGCTAACTGCTTAGCTATAATCAATCTCAAATGAACCCATTCAGTGTTTTAAATCTTGTAATTTTTGGATGCTCTACTTTGCCTGATTTAGTATTTTTACTATATATTAAGATAGTGCCTTTGTATCAGTTGGTCCCTGGTTAAAGGAGCTACGGAGAGAGTAGACGAGCGTAAACAAAATTATAATAATCTGGCCATAAAAAAAATAGGAGATAAAACTTAAAAAGAAAAAAGAATACATTTATTAAGATTCTTTCAAGAAAAAGAAAAGTAAAAACAATATTATTTATAATATTTAAACAAATAGTAATCCTTACTAAAAAAAAAAAGAAAAAAGAAAAACTCTGACAACTTAGACTAAAAAAAGAAACTACCAAAGTGTGGTATGCTATGCTTTTAAATATTCACCAGCCGAGAAGAAATTGATCTTCTTTTCAGTCAATGGGAACGAGACTCTCCCTACAATTGAAGACAAAGCTACAAAACTGAAGAAGCAACGTGAAATTCTCAACCATGGACTCTTTCTCTCTGTTAGAGACAGCAATCAAAACGAGCAATAGGTCATCGGTGCTCCATAAAGGTTCATTGACATCAATAGTTACTCCAATATACTCAAACATTTGATTGAGTTTAAGTACATTTGAATTGGGATTAATACAATATTGCTTAGTCCATGATCTCTCAACACCATATTCTTTCATCACCCACACTTCAACCCTACGGTCTATTCCAGTCCTTCCACAAATAATAGATATGGAAAGGCAGTCTTGGAACATAGAGGAATAACATTGGTAGTGAAAATCTTTATCACCAGCTCCTGGAATATTGATGTCCCTAAATCTTTCATGGATGAGATCAAATGCGATGATGGAGAACTTTCCCTTCTGAACCGATGATTCTCCAATCCAGTGAAGTGTGTTGCTCAACACCGCCTTGCTCCAAAATTCAACAAGACGTACTTCTTTCATGACACTAGTACTATAGTCGTCGTCACTCATTAATATTGATCGCCAAGAGTTGTTTTTCAGTGTCAATACCTCAGTTTCAGCAACTGTAGAGCGCACCAACTTGTAGTCATTAGTCATTGGATCAAAACCAAATCCATAAGAAGCATCTGCTGAGGGCTCATCTTGCTCCTTTAGTATCTTGAATTCTCTTGTAGCTGGGTTTGTTACATAATAGGTGAATTTATTGTCAACCACACACAACAACCCGTTACAAGACCCGATAATACTCGGATACTTGAACGGTAGAATTAGATTTGAGGAAAATTTCATCGTATTATAAGAGATAAAAGAGATATGTGTTCTACTAGTGCTTCTCTCACTCATAAAAAGACCAAGATAGTCTTTATGGTGAACCTTACGATTAAGGTGTGTGGTAATGAAAAGAGGGCTTTCTATGAGAGAATTCCATGATTTGCATATACACTTAAGACGTACGAGTGATTTCACAGGAAGCTTTGAGAGAATACTAATAACCACATCTTCATTTAGACAAGGGCTTGCCATCGCTACTGTGTCTTTCTCCAACATTAACCTTTGATTGGATCTTACCTAGTAGAAGAAAAGCAACAGAAGAAATAAACCTTGCACTCTTTGTTTTTCCTTTTATCTCTTCTCAGTCTCACTCTCTCTTTCTCATCTATTGGACTCGAAGTGGCCAAGCTCTCACTTTTTCTCATAGGCCTAAAAGTTTCACCATCTAGTATATATATATAGGCACGTATACTATAGGATATCTTAGAATCTTACACGGATTCACAAAACCACACGCGGCACCAAGTCCTTTGGTAAAAAAATCCTTTTGGATTCAAACTCTTCTAGTATGATAATACTAGGATTTCCCTAATTGATGTGCGCCCATCCATTAGCTCCACGTGGGACGGACACCACTCAACACTTCATGGACATTATTATTAGAAATTCATAAATGAAAATATAAAAACTCTTTGATTCAATTTTATACGATTTTTATTGTGGAATGAATCAGTCAATTCATTAGTCCTTTTGAATTTATATCATTGAGGATACATATCCAAATTATTTATCAAATAACTGAGCTGGTCATGTATTACGACACGTAAGGCTATCTATATGAACTTCAAGGTTTAAATTATGCAAAATACTTAGATCTCAGGTTTTTTTTTTTTTTGCAAGTATCCCTAAAATAAAATAATCATTATCAGAAGTAAATCTAACGATTCACATAATGCCTCAAGTTTTTTTTTGCAATTATCCCTAAAATAAAACATAACTCATTATCGGATGTAAATCTAACGATTGACATAATGCCCCGAAGGAGCGAAAACACTGCTCCTATACTAATAATTAATTAAAAGAGGGGTGGGGAGAGAAAAAAAGAATATCAAGTAGCCACCCTATATATACACCTATATATACACGTGTATAGGATGGGCAAAAATCCTCCTACTGGTAGGAATGTCTTTTAATTTATTAGATTTTATCCCATGGATTAAGACTTATTTGTTAGATCATCGATCTCGATCGAAACACTGGTTTGATCTGTCTGAGGATAATCTCGAAAGGATCAATCTTTCTGCCGAGACCGAAACCGAACTCAAGACTCTCAAGAAGATGATGGAGAGCCGCATTTCGCATAAGCCAGGAGATAAATAATTGGAAAGAGCAGTTTCGGAGGTACAATGTTCCGAGGCAGAATATTTGAAAGTGGAAACCGCGAAAGGCAGGCGGAATGTACAGAATTAAAGGTCAAATATGTACAGAAGATTTGAAATTAAAGTCAAATATCACCACAATGTCTCCTTCTGGTTAATTTTTTTCCCTTGAAATTTAAAGTCTCTGTGTGTCTCAATCAAAATTTTCAACCTTAAATCTAGGACTAGCCAATTCGGGGTACATATTTGAATGAGCATGTAACACAGACATCATAAATCTTGTACAGATGATATATATCTAACCTTCAAACTTCTGAAAAACAAAGTAATTATCCGAACTACATGCTCCATAACAATTGAAAAGAAAAAAAAAAATCGAGATTTTCTTTTAATATGAATTCAACATAGGAAGATCGAAATTTAATGAAAATTTATGTAGAATAAAATAATGTATATCTGAGGATAGGTAATAGGTATAATATCTTGAGATTAAGAATTTCTGAAAATTAATACTTAGTTGATTTTTTGAATAATTTTAACTGATAAAATACAATAATATCCTCAAAATTAAGATGAATAATATGGATTAGTCTAGTTTTAATGGAGGATATTATTATTTTTTCGTTCCTAAAATTGGTCAAAAATCTATTTAGGGTATTAATTTTAAGAAATTCTTAATCTCAGGGTTTTATTTTGCAGAGTCTAAACTTCAGGTTTAAATTACAGAACACCCAAACGGGTACTTTTTTACAGATATCCCTTTATTTTATCTATATTCACCCACATACAATTATAATCTTTCCATTAAAAAAAATTATCCTCTCCTACTTTTCAGACTTTCTTCAAGAAAATTAAGTAAATAAATGGAAAATTTAAATAAGAAAGCACTAGAAAACTTTTTAAATGGGATGAGTTTACGGAAGAACTAATAATCTTAAGTTGAATGATTTTGTTTTCTTAGTTATCTATTCAAGAAAAAAATCAAATCCATGAGAAATAAGAGCTCGACTTGCATCGAGATTATGGAACTTTTGCAAAGATAAACCATGGACGAAATTTGCAGATGGAAATTAAAGAGCATTCTAGATCTGATTATATTTTTTCAAATTCGTAGCTACATGGTGTCTACTCAATCAAATGACTGCAAGTCAGAGACAATATGGGGGGAGAAAGACATGAGTTTGGCGAAAAGAGATTTCAATTTGGCAAGAAAGAAAATTGGGGGACAAGATTTATTTGGAGAGATGCATATGATACTATTTGGATAAAACTTTACGATTCAGTCTGTTTTGTTGTTTCAAGCCTTTGTAGCCTTGATTCTTCATTGCATTTCACATTTAAAAATAATGTACATCTTCTTTATTTTATATTAGAACAGAGATATTTTTATGATTATGTATATATGATTAATGGTACCAATTGTTTAAACTTCCTCTTCAGATATATATGCATTAAATCTTAGATAAAGGTTGTTGTTTTTTTGATGGCCATCGTGTATATGTGCTCTGGAGAATTTATAAGAATTTAAGCGAATTTAAGAAGCTTAGGACGATAAATTGAAGTCTGGGTATTCTCATATTCCTGACTCTACAATCCTTAATTTATATTGAGGTTTTCTCTGTACTTTTTGCATGGAAGAGAATAAAAAATTAAAAGTGAAAAAGATAGAGAGTGGTGGAAGAAAGAGAAGAAAAAGTATTTTTTTTCTTTTATTTCAAGTTTTTCTCCCATGTAATGCTTTTTCTCCCATGTAATGCAGTGTATCTAACTTTTTGTATAAATATTTATTTCTTTTTATCTAAAGAGAGATTTCGTCCCTCCTACACTAGAATTTTTCTATAAAAATGTTCTCCTATAAATTGACATGAATATCCTTATATAATATTAAATAACTAAAACCCTGCACACCCGCCAAATACACCAATACAATATGATATTTTGCACAATATTTTTTTTAAATCAAGATTCTATGCAATTTAATTTTCATAAAAATGGATGAATAGGCTGTAATTGCCGAAGATTTTGATTCTCTTAACGATTTAGATTGAAATTAAGTAAGATTTTTAATTTCAATATTATTGGTGTTTATATGTTCTTATTTTGTGTTGAAAAGAAAATAGAAATTAGATTTCTTATTAATTGGTATTATTTCTTTTGAATCTTTATTAGAAATGTTTAGATAAATTTTGGGATCTCAAATTTGTGATTGTTAATATTTTATTTTCTTCATTCTATTGATGTTTATGTTTTTCTTGTAAGTTTTTTTTTTTTTTTTGAAACAATCATTCTGGACTTTTTTTTTTTTTTTTAAAGAAACCAACAAGTTGCATTTTTCTTCAAAGTTGCATATTAGAGGTCTGGAAAAATGTTTTCTTTTAGAGATATATATTGTGAGGGGTATTTTTGTATATATATAACAAAAAATTATAAGTGTGTGAAAATAAATTTTAGAATATTAGAGGGATGTATTTAGAACAGGGTGGGGATAGAAAAAAAAAATGGTAATTATAATGGAGCCTTATTTTCGAGTCCGAAAAAATGGATATATTGAGTGTTTTTAATCTTATAATTTTTAGATGTTCCACTTTGCCTGATTTAGTATTTTTGCTATATTAAGATGGTGTCTTTATATTTTTCCCCTAGTAAAAAGAGTTATGGTGAGAGTAGACAAAGGTAGACAACATATATAAATATAATCTAGCCACTAAACAAATAGGAGATGAAACTTAAAAAGAAAAAAGAATACATTTAATAAGATTCATTCAAGAAAAAGAAAAGTATAAAAAAAAAATTTATTTATAATATTTAAACAAAAATTAATCCAGGGAAAAACTTCTTCTAATTAAACTAAAAAAAGAGACTATCAATGTGTGGTTTGTTATGCTTTTAAATATTCACCAGCCGAGATGGATCGGTATTGATCTTCTTTTCGGTCAATTGGAACGAGACTCTCCCTATAATTGAAGACAAATCTACAAAATTGAAGAAGCAACGTGAAATTCTCAACCATGGACTCTTTGTTAGAGACAGCGGTCGAAATGAGCAATAGGTCATTAGTGCTCCATGAAGGTTCATTGACATCAATATGTACTCCAATATACGCAAACATTTGATTGAGATAAAACACATTTGAATTCAGAATACAATATTGCTTAGTCCATGATCCCTCAACACCATATTCTTTCATCACCCACACTTCAACCCTTCTGTCTATACCAGTTCTTCCACAAATAATAGATATGGAAAGGCAATCTTGGAACATAGAGGAATAACATTTGTAGTGAAAATCTCTATCATGATCTCCTGGAATATTAATGTCCCTAAATTTTTCATGGATGAGATCAAATGCGATGATTGAGAACTTTCTCTTCTGAACCAATGATTCTCCAATCCAGTGAAGTGTGTTGTTCAACACTGCCTTGCTCCAAAATTCAACAAGACGTACACCTTTCATGACACTAGTACTACAGTCGTCGTTACTCATCATTAATATTGATCGCCAAGAGTTGCTTTTTAGTGTCAACACCTCCGTTTTAGCGATTGTAATGCGCAACAACTTATAGTCATTAGCCTTCGGATCAAAACCAAATCCATAAGAAGGATTTGCCAGGGGCTCGTCTTGCTCCTTTAGTACCTTGAATTCTCTAGTAGCCGGGTTTATTAGATGATAAGTAAATTTATTGTCAACCACACACAACAACCCGTTACAAGACCCGATAATACTCGGATACCTGAATTGTAGAATTAGATTTGAGGAAAATTTCATCGTATTATAAGAGATAAAAGAGATATGTGTTGTATTAGTGCTTCTCTCACTCATAAAAAGACCAAGATACTCTTTGCGGTGAACCTTACAATTAAGGTGTGTGGTAATGAAAAAAGGGCTTTCTATGAGAGAGTTCCATGATTTGCATACACACTTGAAACGTACGAGTGATTTCACAGGAAGCTTTGAGAGAATACTAATAACCACATCTTCATTTAGACAAGGGCTTGCCATAGCTACTGCGCCTTTCTCCAACATTAACCTTTAATTGGATCTCACCAAGTAGAGAAGAAACAATACCTGACCTGATTTGTAGCCCAAACTACGGTTGACAAGCGTTGAATTACCCGATGAGAATTTGCTGAGATTGGAAGAGATATTGGACGAAAATCACCTTAATTAAATTATGCGCATGCCAAATACGTTAACACTCATTTTCCCCCCCTCTCTTCTCAGTCTCACTCTCTCTTTCTCTTCTATTGGATTCGAAGTGGCCAAGCTCTCACTTTTTCTCATTCTCATAGCCTAAAAATTTCACCATCTAGTATATATAGGCAGATATACTAGGATAGCTTAGAATCCTATACACAGATTCACAAAACCACACACGAAACTAGTTCAACTAGGATTTCTTTTCATCTCACCCTATATATATATATATATAATCCTATATGAGCACCAATTTCTCCAATGAAAATTTATCATGCATACTTTTTTATATTAAAAAATAAGAGAGAGAAATAGCATTAATAATGCATGTTTTTTCATGCACATCATTATAGTCGTTTAATCATTGTTAGATGATGATCCAATGGCTAGAAAAAAAATACTTTTGGATCCAAAATCTTCTAGATTATAACACTAGGATTTCTTTAATTGATGTGAGTCCACCCACTAGCTCCACGTGGAATTAAGTAATCCTTTTGAATTGATATCATTATCCAAATATTTATCAAATAACTGAGCTGGTCATCTATTACCTATTCTCATATATTCACTATTTTACTCTACATAATATTTTCATTTAATTCCGATCTTCCTATATTGAATCCAAATAGAGAATCTTGATTTCTTTTCTTTTTTTTTTTTTCCCAATTACGGAGAATGTAGTTTGGTTAATTACTTTGTTTTTAAGACGTTTAGATATATACTAATTAACCATTTGGAAAATCAAACAGGCAATAATTCCATCAATTTGAATTTGTGGTTTTTGAATTTAAAAAAAAAAAAGGTAAATCTACGCATATTAAACATTTTAAACAGTTTGCAAAGAATACGAAAACATACTTTTAAATTTATAATCTACGCATATTTATATATATAACATCAGTTGTACAAGATATATGATTAAATGCTAGTGTTATTTCTTTAATTGATGTGAACCCACCCACTAGCTCCACGTGGGACGGACACCACTCAACACTTCCTGCGTATTATTATTATTAGAAATTTATAAATGTCTAAGTAAAAACTCAGACTCAATTTTCTACATTTTTAATGCGGAATGAATCATTTATTCATTAAATAATCCTGTTGAAATGATAATCAATGAGGATACCCATCCAAGTATTTAACTATCCTACTATTTATCAGGTAATTGAGCTGGTCATGTATTTAATGAAAGTAACATTTTTTTATTGATATTATAACCGAGAAAAAGAGTACAAATATATAGAATGTCTCTGGTAGAAAAATCATAAATCCTATAAATCAAACCTAAACAGCTAAACAGCTGGCTAATATCTTGCCAATTAGTAAGAATAAAATTTTAAATCAAATTAAATATGGAAATAATGATTAGGAATTCTAACAGTATTACCTATTCTTGTATATTCACTATTTTACTATACATAAATTTTCATTCAGTTCCGATCTTCTTATGTTGAATTCAAATAGAAAATCTTCGATTTTTCTTTTTCAATTGTTATGAAGAATCTAGTTTGGATAATTACTTTGTTTTTCAGAAGTTTAGATATGTGATTACTAAGTATCTACTTGGAAAATCAAACAGCCAAATCCCATCGATTTGAATTGTGATTTTTAAATATAAAAAAAGGGTTAATCTCCTAATAGTTAGCGTGCTATACTGTGCCATGTTTAACGCTTTGTGCTTCATTTAGAGGAAATTTGATTATTTATGGTAATTTTTCAAAAAAATTGAAAAATTCCAAAAAATTTGAAATTGTTTTGAAAAATCCTGGATTTAATTATAAAAATACCACTTTTAAAAGTATTTAGAAAAGTACCACTTTTTATTAATTAATGAGATATTTAAGGTAGCTAGTCGAGTTACTTGAAGTAACTTGAATAGTTATTTTAAGTAACTGGATTGGTTACTGTAAGTAACTTAACTAGTTACCTCGAATACTATTGAAAAATACTAAATTTAAAGAAAAAATGATATTTTTCTAAATTTTTTTAGAAGTGTTATCTTTCTAATAATACTTCTAAAAAAATGATATTTTTCTAAATCAATCCGGGATTTTTCAAAAACAATCAGCCCATCCGGGACTTTTCAATTTTTGGTACTTTGAGCCTGGAATTTTATAAAAAGCCCCTTCATTTATGAACTGGTATGACCCATATTCTAGTATGTCGTGATAGTCTAACTCTAACAAAGTCGTGCTGCTATGCTAATGGGCTGATTTTGCTTTATTGACAACTCTGTGTGGGAGTTTGGTAGGTGAGAAAAAAAAATAAGGCAAAAAAAATTGTCATGACCCAAACCTCGAGTTAGTGGTAGAATGGAGAATTTCACAAGTGGAAATTTAATAATTGTTTTAGAAAAATTTATGAAGTTCAATTTCTAAGAAAAATGACGAGTAGTTTTAAAACGAAATTTTGGGAAAAAATTTTATAAAATAATTCAAAATGTAATTTCCACAGATGTGTGATCACCATATATTTTCAGTGCATTACTATCATTCTCACAAATTAGGTATAGTAGCTATGCATACCAAATCCAAAATAAAATTCAAATAATAAAATATAGGAGTCCTCAAATAGTTTAAAGCTACTAAAATATAGGAGTCCTCACATCATATAAGATACTACCTGAGAGGAAGGAGGAGGGGAGAAGGAGTGAGTTAATGTCTACCAGAGAATTAATTCTAAATTTTAAATAATGGAATATTTGAATATAAATTCATGCATAGTTAATAACTTGTTTTAAACAATTTATAAAATCCATTTTATTAAAAATGTTCAATAATCCACTAAACTCCAATCCTTACAAAATATGCTCCCATATTCCAAAGTTTCACAAATTCCAAACCTTTGTCAATTACGCTTCCCAAATTCAAAACTTCATAAATTTCAAACCTTTTATCAAATATATCTCTAAAAGAAGTACATATCCATGCTACCAAATATACAACAATTCAATATAATCATTATGATTATATCCGAGTTCAAATAGAACACCTGTAAGTCTGAGCACCTTTTTTGGGGACCGTAAGTCCACGACTGCGTAAGTGTTATGAATGCGTGCAATGTTATATAAATAACATTGATGAGACTATGTATTATTTATTATAATTACATAACCATAAGATAACCATGCAGTAAGTTTTATTTCAAAATATTACATTTATCGAAAATAATTACCAAAATTAATTAAAGAATATTTAATTCATGAAATTTTAACAAAAGGTAAAATAATCTAAATATATTCAATTTTTCATATAAGGTTGGTAATCGATCCCTTACTCAAACGAATATAATAATCCTTGGTTGAAGCTCGTATGAATTTCTGTGAATCGTCTGAAAGTCCATTGGTCGAATTAATGACCAAAATAGCTTACTTCAGAAAATCATTTTTCCAACGGAGTCCCAAATAAGAAAACGGACTTCACCGCTGAATTTCTAATATCCAAAAGAGCTAGTTAGAGATATAATTCGATCAATTTAGGTCTCAGGTCAAAACCTGATCCGTGACACGAAAAATGAGACCATTACGAGCCTCGTGTCTCGAAATTCGTGTCACTTCGAAATATAACGATATTTTATATCATAGTTCACTTTTTGACCTCATTGAATCCGAATTTGAGGTCAATACATTGTTTCGAGATCTCACTCCTTCAACGGGCCTTAAATTTGAAAGTTATAAAAATACTATTTTTAGAAATATTTAGAAAATTGTCATCTTTTTCAATTCAAAATTTTACACATCTTTGGATTTCAATTCAACACCAAATAATCATATTTGGTCATGATTTAAGCCACTCTATTACCTCATATAACTTTTACGGTCATATAAACATCTTTACAAAAATAATTAGGAAATACACAATTAAATTAGAAAAAGCCCAAAATAATTCAAGAGCTCACTGGCGATGATTCAAGCAGAATCGGTGGTGCATCGTTGATGAACGTCGACAAAATCGCCAGATTTGGCAGCGAAAAATGGCGGCTTTGTGCACATTTTTCCGCACTTAGTGGCACAACGAGTGGTGGCAAGTGGCAGGGAGCCTTTGTTGGTGACCTGGAGAGGTGGTGGCCGGAGCTCGTCGCCATAGGAGGTACGACATGGCAGCTAGGAAGAGTTGACGAGCTTTGGTTCCTAAGGAAAGGTCAGGGACTTCAAGTGAGAAGGAGAAAGAAATGGGAGGATTTATAAGCAACTATTCAAGTTAGTGGCCACATGGCACCTCTTGGTTATCAGAGCATTGTTTTCGAAATTTCACTTTTACCTGATTTTCAAAGATTTCTTACATTTATGCCCTCCAAAAATTGTATTTTAGTCCATAGTTGATAATTTTCTTTTTACTTTCGGTCAAATGAATCTAGACTTAATAATATCTAAGTTCATTTTAGATATTTTTAATTTTATATTATGAAAATACAAAATTACCACAGTACCCTTAGCCATAAATTACATTTTCACCATTCTTTAAAACAGGTTTTTACAAAAATAGATGGAAAAATATGTACACGGGTCTCTCCACTTTTAATCCTCACCAAATTGGAGAAAAAAGTTTATAGTTAGATAGTTACACATTTGTTCTCAATTTAAAGACAAACAAATATACTTAAAATGGATTAATTATATAAATCCACTGTGTTAATCCTTAACGCATGAATGGTTCTTTAAGGGAGTTGCAACCTGCTAGGGGTGTAAAAAGAGCCCGAAAGCCTAAAGCACGATGGGTTAGCCTGAAAAAAACTGGATTCGAACTCAGCCCGAGCCCAACATGGTCCAAACTCAACTCGAACCTAATTATCCTTATGGTGGGGCTTAGGCCTAGTATTTTTCACATGTACCCAGCCTGAAACCCAGCCCGAAGCCCAAACTTGAAATCCGAACCGAAAACCTGATTTAAAAAGCCTAAAACTCAAAAAATATAATAATTTTTTTTAAAAAAGCCCATTTTTTTAAATTAAAGTATAAGTATTGTTTTGTAATTGTGCTAAAAAAAAATTCTTTCACTGTTTCCTTGTTCCAATGTATAAATATGTATATTAATTTGGAGTCTAAAAGTCCGAGGGTTAAACTCGACCCAAACATAAAGCCCGAAGTCTGGTCCTATATTAGAGTCCGAAGCTTTTAGGACTGGGCTTTGGGTATGACTTTTACTAATCTAAACCCAGCCTGACTTGGCGAAACTTTCTTAAAGCCCAAAAGCTCGAGCCCGAGCTCGCCCAAACCCAAAAGTTTGGATTTGGGCTGGGCTTGGGCCACCCGATTTACACCCCTACAACCTGCATCCAGAAGCGTTCGAGTTTTTGGTGTCATCCTTTAGCTTATTTGGTTTGATCGAAACTCTGCCTTACATGGTGGTGTGACTAGATCTCTGGCTTTGAATGTTTCCTCGGCTTCTTCTTTTGTTCTGGAATTTCAAAATGCTATGGAGGTGAGTCCTGCGGTCAGCAATACCATCTACCTTGCGAAGTTATTGGCAAAGACCACCTTTGGGATGCATTAAAATTAACACAGATGCCTTTATCCTAGTCAGCACTGGGTTTTTCAGTGTTGGTGGTGTTTTTGAAGATGATCTCAGTCGAGTGGTTGTAGCATTTTCAAAAAGACTGGTTCGTTCGAAGACGGTGAACTCATTGCGATTAGAGAGGGTCTTTGTTGCTACTCATTTTGGTATTCTGATTAGTCTAGTTGAGTGTGACGCTCTCAAAGTGGTTCAAGGGCTTAGTTCTCTTTCACCTTATCAGTAAATGCTTTTTTCTATCTGGATGTCAATCTTTGTTTGCTACTAATTGTGGTACTTGTCACTATGTTTCTCAATAAGGAAATAGAGTGGCCTATGTTTTAACTAGTTTTAATTTTGTTAATCCAAGTTTTTATGTCTGGGTTGATTTCTGTCCTATGTTTATTGCTATATCTGTTTGGATGATTTGCATTGAATAGAACACCTTATTTACTAGGAAAAAATAAAAAAATATTTTCTTTCCTCGAGTAAATACACTTTCTTTTTTATCTCGCACATTTTTTCTCCCTCCTATTTTTTCCCTCATTCCCAATGCTCTTATTTTCTTCCTTTTTTCTTCTTTTTTTTTTTCTTTTATTAAAGGGCCCTTGGATATTCAACCAAGATAAAAATAAAAATAAAAAAGAAGAAGAATAAAAAAAAAAAAAGAAAGAATAACGACAAAAACTAGTAGAGCATGAAGATGAAAGTGAGAAAGAAGTCTTATTCAGTTAAGAAATTTTACATACAAATAATGTCTACAAGATGTATGATGTCTGTGTTACATGCTAATCCAAATAAGTCCAATCTTGGTCCGAATTAGCCAATTCTAGATTAAAGGTTGAAAATTAAAATACGATGAGAGATTTTTTTTTTTTTAGAGAATTACGATGAGAGATTTTTAGTTTGAAGGAAAAATAAAGGAGAAGCGTCATTGAGTTTTGTACTATTGATGCCAGATACAAAATGAGAGACTACATTATGTATATGTGTTCTTGCAATAATGTTCGTAACGTTTTTTTATCATTATATACAACTTTTCTTGATCGATTTAATTTAGACTCTGGACATTTTATAATATTCTGATGGAATCAAAATGAGCCAAAGTAATTGATCAATACTAGTACATTTTAGGGAGAATTAGTTCAGTATACTATAAACTATAAGTAAACTGTTTCATTATATATTCATTTAATTGGAGTACGTCTCATATTACTCAATTGACTAGTATACGTATTTATTCAATACGAATTCAGATTGCAGGCCTCAAACGTTGGGTTTTATAATTTGGTTAAAGCAACATAACCTTCAGACATAAGCATAAGTACTATATATTAATTCTGTTTTCTGGTATATTGGATAACATACTAATTTGAAATTTCAGTTAAGCACTCATCAGGATATTTTGATAATCTTTTGTTAGAAAATGAAGCACATTAATCTTATGAAGAGTGTTAAAACATTACAAAGTACAATATATATACAAGCTGAATAGAAGTATTATTAACTTGGTTAAAGAATTTAGGGATAATATTATTTTTATACCTCTCGTATTTTGATTGTTTGTTCAATTCATATATTGTGTTTTGGTTATTATCAACATTATCCTCTAATTTAAAAGTTGTTATATATTCATACTCTCAGACAATTAGACACCAATTTAGAGTTGTGAGTTATACCGTTTTTGATAAATTGAAAATTAAATTTATATTTTAAAATGTAAAAAAAAAAATAATTGTTAAAAAAAATGCATTTCACCGATGGATTTTGTTTTTAATAAATTAGTCCGCTTAGGGCAGGCTAAGAACTTTTACTGATTGAATTAACAGTTGTTATTCTCTGCTGAAAAAAAAAATGGAAAATCAATTGAGGAGATGAAGAAACAAAATACGACAATGCAATTGTTTCTATCTATCTCAGACTCTTTAGTTGGTGTTCTCTAGCCCTGCTCCTCATGCTCTGGCGTTCTTTCTCTCTCTTCTTCCCTCTTCCGTGTATATATATACATATATTGATTTATGTCCTTTTGGTGTGGTTTGTTTTTTCGGGTCAAACCCATCTTTAGAGTATAAATTTATAACAACTTTCTTTTTTTTTTTTGAGGGAATTTGTAACAACTTTTAAATTGGAAGGATAATGTTGGTAATAGCCAAAATGGATAATGTTGGTAATAGCCAAAATACAAGATAATAATTGAATAAACAATCAAAATGCAAAGTATAAAAATGATATTATCCAATTTAATGCTGAAAACAACGTGACCTTCTAACAAAAGAATTAAACTTAAGTACTATTAACTTTGTTTTCTGGTATTGGCTAACATAACAATTTTAAAATTCAGTTCAGTATACTCGTAACAACATGACCTTTTGAAAAACATGAGTAGATGAATTAGGAAACTTTGGCTAGAAATTCAAGAGGAAATATGGGCCTAAATCTTACTTTCTCTCTGGTCATCAAAAAATAGGGGCATTCATTTTCAAATTCTTCTTTACTAGAAGTACTTATATTGAGACTCCAAACATGTCTAAAATGATAACTACACTGCCCCTTTTCACCTTCCAAATGCTACTACTCAAACAATCAACAAAAGAGCCTACAGAGCAGAATCACTAACCTAGACCAAAAGATAATCACTAATCAGAATTACACAAATGAAATAGTGGTCCTAATCTCGAACAAAAACAGCCTGAAATTCTCACTAGCATCTGTTTCTCTCTGATAAAAGAATCACTAGTAATTATTCAAAGTAGCAGAAACGAAATCACTTCATTTCCTGATATTTTGCATGACTTAAGGTTCAGTAACCTCTTGGCCAAAACTATAGTGCAAGCAAAATTTAATGAACAGAACCAACAAAATAAATTCATGACAATGAAGTCTAAAGTATACTTATTTGAACATTCTTATTCCCTGAAACAGATACAGCTCAGACAACGAAAATTAGTAAACCATAGAAAGGTCAGGAAGGATTCTCTCTCTCTCTTTTTCCAGAAAGGAGAAAACCAGCAAAACCAAGACAGATGGCTTAAATTGATGCCTTAAATGAACTCTGAGATGACATGAATTGAAGGGTCATTCACATATTTGAATTGTCTAAGATGATGACAACAGTCCGAAGTTCCCCAAGGCAGATTTAATATACTACTATATACTCAGCTAATGAACAGAGTAACTATTCAAAGTAACACTAGGAATTATTCAGAGTAACAGAAATGTAATCGTTTTCCTAATCTTTGCATTACTTAAGCTCCAGTCTGTTCCATATTTCTTCAATCCCGACTTTCACTTCTTCTTTTAGATGATTCCACGTCTCTGGATCTTCATCTCCAACTCCGGTAGATGACAATTCAGTTTTCAGCTCATTCATCTTCCAAGAGACTTTCTTCAGTGTGTTCTCAAATTCTTTTCTGAGAAGACTCCCCTTAGACAGATAGACATCCTCTACAGACATCATAGGCAAGTGTGGAGAATAAAGAGCAACATCAAGACGCAAAACTTCTCCAAGGATCAGATGATGGACTTCCGCTTCCGTTTCAACATACGACACATTCGCTACTAAATCCATCGAACATTTCCCCGAATCCCTCATTTTGTTCTTTACCAATTCAACCACAGACGAGAAACTTTTGATGATACTGGAATTGTCGTTCACTCTTAGATATTGGAGTATAACTGAGACGTTATCGATCTTGTTTGCTATAGCATCTCTCTTAGGCATCAAGAGAAAGTATTCGATGAGATGGCGAGAAATCTGTACCCCAAGTTCGATCACTACCGCTTTTATCGCTTCGAAAGTAGTCTTTCCTTCTTCTTGCTCAGTCTCAGATTGACCAAGCTGTTGCACCCTCTGTATCAGACTCCTTATCCCTTTGTCTCGGCCTCTTACAACTTCATCTTTCCAAAACCCCATAAACTCATCTAAAGCCCCCACATAGTCAACTATAGTTTCAGAATCACTAAGTTTCGGAATGTTGTACCTTCGAAATTTGTCTTCAATCTCATCCAGAAGCTCGCTCAGTGCCTGCGCTCGATTCGTGATCCATTCGATCCTCATCTCGGCTGTCCTGAATGCCTCTTCAGTGTAGAGATAGTCAACCATTGCTTGCTCAAAGCTAGTCGCACGTTGAATAGCCCAGAAGTCATTTGCTACCGACAATAAGGAGCTGTCTCTGAAACCACCCAGTTCTTCTATCTTCTTGTGAATGGCTCTGCTTTGAATTACTATGTCTGTAATTCTAAACACCGTTTCCGCTCTCTCAAGATGTCTGTTGAACGCCATTAATGCCAATCTTTCTTTCTTCTTTCTTTATTCTTCTCTTCTTTCTTTCTTGACAGAAAAAGACTTAGAAAGGGTTTGATGTCGAAAATGAGGAGGCGGGTATTTCTGTTTTGGTCGGTTAAGAGGGAAACCAACTATATATATTATGTAATCTATATTCTATGAAAACGACGTGCCGTTTTTTCTGATAAATTATTGATCTGTCGTTTCCTTCCTTATTTAGTTAAGATAATTAAACGACCATTTATTACTCTTTTTATCAGTACATAACAATCCCAAGAAAATTAATTGATTCAAGTTATTGGGGGATAATTTTCCCAACATGTCCAAGAAAACGACATAACGAGATATCGATCAAGAACGACGTCGTTCCCAATTGATCTCTCTACCCGACCAGAATGAAGCCGTACTACACAAGGGAGGGCCGAGTGAAAAGGAAGCTACAAAGCCATGCCCATTAAGGAAAGACCCTTGTGGTCGGATTTTATGCCACTGTCCGAACAGACCCTAAACGAAAGACCAGTAAGATCAAGAAATAGCCGACCAAAGCCGTAGTAACATGAGTCTGACCAAGGTAAGGAACAAAGGAGATACGGACCCAGGAAAAGCTGACATCTGGTCTAATCACTCACATACGCCCGTACAAGCGGATATGAAAGATCTCTTTCTGCCTTTGCAAGGACACGTGGGTATCGACCCTAATCTCTGGGGGACCACTTTCCAGGGACACGTGGACATTAACCCTAGCTTTTGGGGGACCACAGAACCACTATAAATAGTCCCATAATCACCTGAAAGAGGTAAGCCGCCACAAGTC
>JXTC01000154.1:651232-666668 GCA_002914845.1 Trema orientale
TAAGCCGAGAATGGAGTATTTTGATCTCCCTCTTCGGTCTCTCCTCCCTGATCTCTTTCGAGGATGAGAGATTTTTTCTTTTTTCTTTTGATTTTTAACTACTCAAGGGCGCGTGGCGCGCGTTAGGTCACGGACTAAAATCCACACCAACACAAGTTATTTACAATTCACCCTTCTTCTATAGTATGTTGTAATATTAATGATTAACAGTTATAATGATAGTACTTTTAATATTTTAAAAAACTTCTTATTCAAAAAATAAAATAAAATAAAAAGATTAAAGTCCTCTCTCACCCGTTGAAGACACTGATAATGAAAATAACTATCCTAACCAAGAAAATCCATTTACTTTACAAAGATTTGCTAAAATGCACCAATCTTTTTTTTTTTCGCTTGGATGCTAAAATGCACCAATCCGTTCACTCCAAACCAAGTCTAATTATATAATCAATAGTAGCGATTGTCCATAATTGAAAATATCTTTTCTACATTTTCTCACACATTCCTATATTATTTTCCAGAGAAACAAACAATGGTGACAGAGTCCTATCAAAACGACAATCATCAACGTTGTTATTGTTGTGATATTTGGTTTCAAAACAAAAAGATGGTTTCGCTTTGCATTTTTGGTTCATCTCAGAATCAAATCATAACTGATTCCGAATCGGTACAGAGTCTGCATGATCAGGTTGTCTGACCAAATCGAAACAGATGAAACGGAACCTGAAGAAGTTGATGATCACGATCACATTATTATAAATGTTATATATATATATATCATTACTTATTTAGATTATTATAATAAGGACGATATAGTCTGAAACAAGTCTTATTCAATTAAAGAAATTCACGTTATATTGGAATATCATCTGTACACGATTTATGATGTCTTTATTACATGCTAATTCGCGTAAAGTACTCCGAATAGGCTAGTTCTAGACTCAAGGTTGAAAATTATGATGAGACAGAGAGACTTAGTTTAAAGGAAAAAAATTAACGCTAAGAGTCATTGTGTTTTACTATTTTAATGCTAAATACGAAATGAGAGACTACATTATCTATATCTAGTTACATTAATCTATTTGTAACGTTTGAGTATTTATGTACAAGTATTATATATTGATTGATATTAGACTCTGGACATTTTATAATATTCTGATGGAATCAATATGAGCCAAAGTGCACTGATCAGAACTAGTGACAATAAGTTTAGTTAGAGTATTCGTTATTGTCTTACTAGGGGAAGCATTAAATCCTACTTTTTTTTTAATTTCGTACTTAATTCAATAAGAAATTCAGATTGAAGCCTAGCATATAAGTTTGAAATTTCAGTATGCTACTTCAAACGACAGCTTGACCTTATGTAAAACATCCTAATGAACAAACTAGTTAAACCAAACTAGAATTGACCCTTTAATACTGCTCAAGCAATCAAAAGACAGAATCACTAGTCAAAGTTACAGAAGTGAAATCTTAGGCCTAATCTCGTATAAGGCACAATATTATTTAGCATGACTGAAGGTCCAGGCTGTTCCATATTTCTTTCATTCCTGTATCCAACTCTTTCTTTAGATCAAGATTCCGTGTCTTTTGATCTTCATCTCGGTCTCGGACAGATGATGATTCCATCTTCAGCTCATTCATCTTCAAATTTACCTGCTTCAGTTTGTTCTCAAATACTTTCATGAGATGACTTGCCATAGACAGATATACATTATCCGTCAACATCATAGGCAAGTCCGGACAACAGAAGGCAACTTCAAGGCGCAAAACTTCTCGGAGGATCAGATGAAGGACTTCCTGTTCTGTTTCATCATACGATGCATACGCCGTGCTATGCATTGAACTTTTCTCTGACTCCCTCAATGTACGTTTCACAAGTTCCACCAAAGACAAGAACGTCGGGATGACAATGGAATTCTCTTCCACACTTAGATAATGGATCATAACCAAGACATCATCAAGCTTCAGTGCTATGTCGTCCCTCTCCGCCATCAGCACAAAGTACTCAACGAGATGGTGAGAAATCTGAATTCCGAGTTCGATCGCCACTTCCTTCATCTCTTCAAAAGTATCCCTTCTTTCTTCTTGTTCAGATTGACCAAGCTGTTGCAGCCACTCTATCACACTCTTTTCTCCTTTTCCTCTGCCTTTTTCGGCTTCTTCGTCCCAAATCTTCATAAACTCCCGTAAATTTTTCACATAAGCCAATAAAGATGTAGAATCACTAAGTTTAGGAACGTTGTACCTACGAAATTTCTCTTCAAACTCATCCAAACGCTTGCATAGAGCCTGCGCTCCATTCGCCATCCTTTGTATAACCATCTTGCAACTCTTGAATTCCTCCTTGGTTTGGATATCATACACCGCCCTTAGTGTTCGATTGTATGCAACCAGAAGAGCCTTGTGTTCGTTTGCTTCTGCCGATAAAAAGCCATCTCTGAGTTTATCCAGTTCTTCTATCTTCTTGCAGTTGTTTATGTACTGACCTCTTATCTCTAAAAGTTCCATTTTCAGTTTCTGAATATCTTTCTTCGACACCATTGCTAATATTTCCTCGTTTCTTTCTTTCTTTCTTGGTGAAAACTTGAATGAGTTTCAAGTGATTGGTCTTCAAAGACTTAGAAAAAGGGTAATGAACAAAGTTCTTCCTATTATGAAAAAGGGGGAGACAGGTAATTCAGTTATAAACATGGTGAAACCATCCGTTGTTTTCATATGTCTATATTCTGCAGCAAACGACATGCGTTTTTTTATAAGAGAAAGTTAAGTGATATGTCGTTTATCTATAATATATTTTAAGAAGCTGGTATTTCTGTTATCGTCGGTTATGAGGGTTGAACCAAGTGGATTAAACTAAATACTTGTGGAGTCATGTCGGATTGTTTGAACTTTTTGGTCGGTTTAGATTATTATATAACAAACTACATGTCGTTTTTCTGGGAGAAAAATGATTGATGTGTCGTTTTTTTTATTATTTTATTTTAATTCTTTTCTTACCTCCGAGAAAACGATATGTGCTTGTGAATTTATTCTCAAACTGATTTCAAGATATAATAGAAGGAATAATGATGGGATGAAATGACGAAGTGGGTTAGCTCAAGTGGTAAGAGCATCCACTACCTAGGATCTCGGTCCTAGGTTCGAGTCACACCGGGGTAGGCGTGAAAGCCAATTATCCCTAATGGGGTGGGGTGGGAATTGGGTAGTATTAGGTATTTTCCTTTAATTTGTAATAAGTGGAGGTCATTAGTTAAGCCCCACTTTAATTAAAAAAAAAAAAAATGATGGGATGAAATTAAATTCAGTTACTGTCTCAAAACACGCAATTTGCTATGGTAAAATCTCATATTAGTCATTAAAAATATATTGATTTCCCTTTTGGGAAAAAAAAAACAAAATGAAAATAATATAAGAACTGCTCCAAAATAATTCTTCACCTTCTTATTTCCAAATAGTAATACTCAGCTAAACAATAATGAAGAATAGTACTAAACCAAAGATAAGTCTCCCCTTATTCAATGTTGCTCACTCTAACTAACACAAACTGAACAGGCATCGAATATTTTGTTGATACTAATTCGATTATTCTAGCAGTGTCTTCCCATATATGGTTTGTCCTACGATATAATGGAGAAAGAATCTATCACTCAGCAAGGCCAAAAAAGGTCATAAGAAAACCAATTTGGGGTGAACTTATACTTTTCGTTTCTTTGAATGTTACATAGGTTCCTCAATGGACTAGTTTGTTAAATGCAAGCATCAATGTCAGAAATTCATATGGAAGGGTTACAATATATTTTGAACTCTTCTAACGTGAAAATTTGGCCTAACTATTATATCTCTTATGTGGTGTTAGATAAAATATTAGTTGGAAGATTCAGCATATACTAATATGTGACTACCATCTGAGTCTGGACAACTGTTAGAGAACTTGTGTTGAAATAAGGAAATTTTGTTAGAAAATCACATTTTTAACTGAAGGAATAAGTTTAATAAACTGATTTATGTTTTTATTTTCCAAAACCAAATACAATGAAGAACAGCATTGCTCATTCTCATATTTGAATTACCTTCCAAACATTTCTCTGTTTGTCTCAACATGGAAACTGCAGCATGGTGAAATTCTCATACTAGCAAAGAAAAATGTACCGACATTACTTTTCAAACTATCCGAAATGAATAACACCATACGAACCCCCAAAAGGCCCCAAAACAAAAATTTTCATCTACCAAATTTCTAAGACCAAGACCAATCATATCATGATATATTCAACTAAGCAATGGAGTAAAAAACCATACAGACATTTTAGGAAGCTAATGAAGCATATCAATCACATCATGATATTTTCAACTATATAACAATTCTCTGTATAAAAAAACAGAACTAAAGATAAGTCTCTCAATGAAAACAAATGAAAATATTACGGAAAACATTGTTTTAGGCCTAATTCGAGTTGGTTAACACTAAGAATAACTACTAAAATAATGCCAACTTAATTCCCTTGCATAAACAGAAATGTTTACTTGATTGATCAGCTCCTGACTTCAGGTCCACTTCCATAAAATGTTGATCACCACACTCAATCTTTCCCTTATGAGTTCCACAGTTGGATCTTGATCATCTTTCCCGGGTAGAAGAATTTCCCTCTTCAGCTCATCAATCTTGGAACTTATTTTGTTCAACTCTTTCCTAAATATTTCTGTGACATGTTTTCCCATAGCCGAAAAAACATCAGTTTCTAACGTCACAGGTAAGTGCGGACAACAAAAAGCAACTTCCAGGCGCAGAAGTTCTCTGAGAATCAGATGATGAACTCTCTGTGCTAATTCTATCCCCAGTAAATTCTCCGCCGCATTTCGCCTCCCTGAAATTGGTCCCGCACGTATCAGTGTTCGCTCAAAAACTTTCAACACCGAGACGAACTTCTTGATGATGATCGAGTTCTCCTCGATGGTTAGGCCTTGGAGTATCACCGTGAACCGGCGAACCTTCTTCGCTATTTCTTTGCCACTCTTACCGGGGGGTGCTGCATTCAGCAAGTAAAATTCAGTGATATACTCCGAAATCTGAATCCCAAGAACGGTTGCGGTGACCTTCATCTGTTTCAAAGTAGCCTTACTTTGTTTGCAGCCATGATCAAGATCGAGCTGTCGCAGCAACTCTAACAAACTCCTCTGCTCTATCCACCTGCCTACACTGGCCTCCATTTTCCACAGCCCCATGAAATCCATCAAATACTCAAAATCTTTAGGTTTGTTCTGCCTCGGAACATTGTACTTCTGAGACTGGTCTATCCAATTATTTAGCCCTTGGCTTATGCGAAATCCGGCTGTCACGGTCTTTTTCATCATCTTCTTGAGAGTGTTGAGTTTCGCTTCGGTGTCGGCAGAAAGACTGATCCTGTCAAGACTGGTGTCTTCAGACGGAAACAAGTGGTTCCGGATCATGGCTTTCCATCTGTCTTTGTGATGGTCTTCTTGATAGTTTAGAAACGATTCGCCGGTTATCAGAAGACCCTCGACTTGGTCTAGAAGAAGATCATCATCTAGCAGTTCCATCAAGCCACCTTCTTTGATCATCCGCAGCTCCTTCATAGTCTCGCTGATGAGTTTGCACATTTCGTCCAGTTGCTCAGCAGCCCCTTCAAGAACCTGACGCTCCATTATGCTATTCTCTTAAGAAAGAAAAGATCCCTTCTTTCTTTCTCGAGGGGAAAAAAAAAAAAAGGTAGAAAACTAATTAGCAAAGTGTTTATGAATAACTTTCTCAACAAGTAGGTAGGTATTTCTGTTATGTTCAGTTAAGAGTAGATAAAGTCAAGTTGTTGAGAGTCGTTTGGAAATAACGGAAAAAGCAGAGCATGTAAGTTATCCTGTCGTTTCTAACTGTTTGAAGTCGTTTCTTTTTCCAGGTCAATAAACGACGTGTCGTTGGATTCCGTTAAGAAGCACGACATGTCGTTGTTTTCATGGTTGAAAAATGGGGGAAAACAATTCATAACCGATGCTGACAAATTGATTTGTGATCAGATCAAAAAATATTCTTAATACGTATAATTTCCACAAACTCTCACACCTTAAAGTAAGGACAAAACTAAAAATCAAAATCTCAAAGGGGGACGCAGTACAAAATAAAATCACACTACATCTTAAACTGATTTGTGTTTGACTCTGTATACTAAGTTTGGATGTCACTAATGAGATCAGGGAGATAGAGACTCAATCCAACGAATGTGAAGATGAATGAATTGAAGGTAAAGTTTTATTTGAAGATTGAATAGATATGGAACATCCTAGACTTTCAGGCCAGCTAAGAAACTATGCCTTATTTTTATTCAAGATTAGGACCACTATTTTATTTTTGTAAATCTGACTTGTGATTCTTTGGTCTAGGTTAGTAATTCTGCTCCGTAGGCTGCTTTTGTTGATTGTTTGGGTAGTAGCATTTGGAAGGTGAAAAAAGGATCAAATCTAGTTTGGGACAGCGTAATTATCATTTTAGACATGTTTGGAGTCTCAATATTAGTACTTCTACATAAAGAATTTGAAAATGAATGCTTTATGACCAGAGGCAAAGTAAGTTTTAGGCCCATAGTACTTCCTCTTAAACCCTTCAATTCTAGGGAAAGTTTACTAATTCATCTACTCATGTTTTCCAAAAGGTCATGTTGTTACGAGGACTTTACTGAATTTTAAAATTTGGTATGGTAGCCAATACCAGAAAACAGAGTTAGTAGTACTTAAGTTTAATTGTTTTCTTAGAAGGCCACGTTGTTTTTAGCATAAATTCTTTAACCAAATTAATAATAGAATAAATGACTCTATTAGTCCATGAACTAAGGAGAAAGTCTCACATTGGTCTTTAAACTTTGAATTGCGTCATATTGGTCTTTAAACTATTTAAAATATTTCATTTTAATTCTTTTTGCTACACAATTTATTTGATTCTTATTAGAGTGAGTACATGAGTTGTAATCTCATTTTATATTAGTGATTTCAATAAAATAATGCATTTTGGACAGTTTTACATTGCCTGTTCAACCAATCATTTCTAAACTAGCTAAGTTTTGTTCAACCAGTCATTTTTAAACCATTTCAATTCATATTTTAATCTCTTTATAATAATGGACTATATTCAAGTGGTCTATTTTAGGAATAAGTGCTTAACTATTTTGGTAGAGTAGATATTTAGTAGTTGAAATGGATTCCAAATCATGTAGTATAAATTTTTTTTTTTTTTTTTTGAAAAGAATGTGATGTAAAATTTTGGTATAAATTTTCGATATCCCTAACATTACTATTATTATATATCTTTTTGCGTTTGTGTAAACCAAATATGGAAATAAGGATTTTTTAGGATCATTACAATACCCATTCCATTGTACCAAATGTTAAATGTGAATATTACGGAACGTTAAATAGTGAACGTGAGAGGAATTTGTGATGAATATGCCTTGGTTATTGCTAAGGATTTAAGTAAATAAGTAGCTACAGTAGGCCATATATATATAACCTTCATTAACAATAAAATTTGACTAATGAAACTAATGACAGAACAAATTAAAAAGAAAAAAAAATAAAAGAATTAGACAGAACTGTGGTTTTTATGTTGATCATGAGAAACCACTACTCCCGTTCGCGAATTCCTAATCCTAAGGTAGTCAAATAATCACCAGCCAAATCGGAATTGATCTTTATCTTTTCGGTCAGTGGGAACGAGACTCTCTCTAAAATTGAACATGTAGCTCGCCAAATAAGGATGCACTTTTAACTCATCGAAGGAGGAAATAGATAGCTCTCTCGAATTGCACTTTGGTAACTCTCTCCGCTCCCCAAAGTGCAAATATTGGCCATTTATTCCATCTATCATGAACTCAAATAATCTCACTAAAGGAATATAGTCTTTCCCAGACACACAATATTGCCTAGTCCATGATCCTTCAACACCATATTCTTTCATTACCCACACTTCAATCTTATTATCGTGAAAACCAAAACCACGAATAAAAGACACAGAAAGGCAATCTTGGAAAACAAAGCAACGATGAAAATCACCGGATTCTTGATGATCATCTCCTGGAATATTAATTTCGATATCCCGAAATTCTTCATCGGCGAGATCAAATGGAATGATGATTATCTTTTTTAGATCGCTTGATCTCCCCATCCAATTAATGAAGTGCGTTTTTTATCACTGCGTTGCAACAAGCTAGATCATCTGGACTAACTACTTGTTTTATTATCCTAGTACTATGGTCATTCATTAATATGGATCTCCAATAGTTGTTTCTCAACGTCAATACCTCAGTTTTCAGAACTGTAACCCTTACCAACTTGTAATCATTCGCCTTAGAATCAAAGCCAAACTCATAAGAACAGAATTGCAAAAGCTTGTTTGGTTCTTTTAGAACCTTAGATTCTTTAGTAGCCGGATTTATTACGTAAAAACTTAAATCACTGGCCAGGGCCGGCTCAACAAATTTTGAGGCCTAAGGCGAATAGTTAAAAAAAAATATTCTGGAATTAAATTGTACTTATAAGAAATTTTTAGACACATTTTTTTGAAAAAAAATTATTATTATTTCTAAAGATAGAAGACAAGATATATTAGTTGAGTAGTAAAATATGCAAATTATGATGTATTTTGACTTGATTAAATATATCAATAGCCAATTTAGTAGGAAAATTAACTTAACAACTGAAAGAATGGATGTTGAAAAAGAAATTAATGACATTAAAAAGTTATGGAAGAAACAAGCTTTATAATGAAATACAATGAAATAAAAATAAAAATTTATTCCAATTTTAAAAAGAAAGCAAGATTCCTACCAATTTTATTTTTTGCAATAAATAAAAAATTTATGAATTTTAAAAAAATACATTGATTTATTGAATAGATATTAAAATTTTTGTAGTCTATTGAAACTACTATGTATTATTTATATATTTTAAGTATACGCATAGATATTAAGAATTTTTGAATGTGTGAAATCTTTAAAAGAAATTAATAATTTTGGGCCTTAATTCGATATGAGGCCTAAAACGATTGCCTTAATGGCCTTACTCTCGAGCCACCCTGTCACTGGCTACCACACACAACAATCCGTTGGAAAGCCCAACCATATTGGCATTATCAAATTGCTGCCTTAGATTTGACGAAACTTCCAAAGTATGATAAGAGAAGAAGGATATGGAAAGTGATGTTGTCACAGGTCTTCCATTAACAATAACGTGATGATTAATGCCAAGATAGTCACGGTTGCGATCCTTACTATTAAGGTGCATGGTAATGAAAGTGGGACTATTTATGAGAGAGTACCATGATTTGCAAACGGACTTTAATCGTAGGAGTGACTTCACATGTAGCTTTAAGAAAATATTGATCACCAAATCTTCATTTAGGTCGAGGATCTCTATTGCTGCTCTCTTTAAGCCTCTAGTTTTGGTCACCATAATTGTTGTTTTCCCTGATGAAGAATAATAAGAATAAAAAGAGTATTAAACTAGCCAGTTGGGAAATTTATCTTGATACGAAATATTATTAATAATTTATAGATGTCGAATTTTGATCCCATTTAAATACACTCGCTAGCTAGTACCTACGCCGAATTTTGAATCGCATGGTTCCAGCTGGAAATAAATTACTTCTCTAAATCACTATAATTGAGGATAACTCCCAAACGCTGTCTCGAATATATGCAATTGGCCCTATAAAAAAGATACATGTAAATGATAAGATAAAGCATATATTATAACGAATTTGAGTCTCAAAGGATAATTGAGGTCTTATCCATGTAATATAATATGCAATACCTACTTTCGATCACGATACTTATACTCATGAGGCTGCTGGTTATTGCGATTGATTATCCTAGAAAAGCAAAATTACCCAAATTAAACCATTAGAGTCATTATCAATTCTGATACTGATGAAAAGAATTTACATGAATAAATTTACAAACTATGACTTATATTTAGGATTGTTCAACAGTATTCGAAACTAGTAGGATTGTTTGACCCCGGTCGAACAGAACCGCGGCGTAGATCAAGATTGGGATCGACTGTGGTGGGGAGTCATTCCAAGTTGCATGATCCACTACCGCTTGATCAAGCAAGATGTTGTTCAAGAAAAAAACCATCATCGTCTCTCTAAATACAGTGACCACAAAATTAGAACACCCGAAAATATTCGGGTTACAAAATTCCTGCCTTAGATTTCAGGAACATTCCCAAGTGCGACAAGAAAGCATATCTAATACACTTGATATGATATCATTAAAGCATTTAATACTAAATTATTATTAAATTACTAAAATCACATATAAGTCAAAAAAAAAAAATCTAACAAATAAAACAAAAAAATAAAATCAAGAACCTTAGAGTATCGTACTGGAAGTAAAGTTTACACTATTTATAATTCGAGAATCTTATTAGTTCGAACTACTCGGTAATCTTATTAAAAAAAAAAGTAAATTATGCTTTGATCGATACATTCAGCACCCAAAATTAAATTTATCTTCTTCTTTTGTAAAAGAAAAGTGTGTTTTCAGTAGACTGAAAATACTAGCCATTGGTAATTTTTTTGCAACAGTCAAATTTTAACAGAAACATTTTTTTCGCTGCCATTTTCGGTAGATCAAAAGTATTTTCAGTAGATCTAAAATCCTGTTTGTTTTGGCTATTTCAGTATTTGGCCATTTTTCAGATTTTGACAGCTTTTGACGTTTTTCAAAAATTGACTTCTAAACTTGTTTTAAATACTTTAAAAATTTTGGAAATTAATTTGAAAAAAAAAATATTTTGGCTAATGCAAATTTATTTTAGTTTCACAGAGATATTTAACAATAATTTAGAACGTATTTATATCAAAGAAAAAAAATTCTAGTTTGTAAATAGAAAATCTCTTTTTAACCTAAATCAAATAGTCATGATTTCAAATATATTTGTAACTTATTTAAACTTAGGAAATTATATTTTAAAGAATATTTTGCTCATTCAGAATCATTCTTTTCTATTTTCAAACTTCTATAATAAAATAACTATTTTAAGCTTAAGATAGTTTGAAAGCTCTTTTAAAAGTATGAGCCAATGCAAAGAGAATTTATGTGCAATGAATTAAATCAAATAAAAGACTAAATATGAAATATACCCTATCTAATCATGGTCTTCTATCTTGCTTGTCCATCTTTAAGCTTGATTCTAATAAGTCTGGCCAATATGCATCCATTTTCAAGCTTGATTCCTTGATCAACTTGAGTTAGAATTTTTAAAGCTATTTCACTACACACTCAAGTTAAATCATTAATACTAAATCAAATGTCTGTTATCTTCAAAATAAGAGTGAGTAAGATTGAAACCTTAATTTTTCAATAAGCTAGGCATATGTAAATAAAGCACAATAACATGCACTCAAATATATATATAAAGATAGGATAGAAAGATGTACATATATATATGTGTGTGTGTGTGTGTGTGTGAAAATATAACTAGAAAAAAGGATGAAAACTTAACTATGAGTTGGTTATAAACCAAGGTGATGATGGAGATGTGGCTCTTGGACCTCGGCTTGGACAAAAGAATAAGAGATGATGATGGAGATGCTACATGATGATAATAGTATTAGGAGGATTGGGCCTCGGGTAAAAGAGAAAATGAAGGATAATGAATGAAGTAAAAGTAGTGATAATTAATACCACAACAATAGATAACTCAAAACTTTATTGTAACCAAGAGGTAGTGGGATTACAAAGAGAACTCAAGACTTTCAGATTAATGCAAGAACACGAGAGAGAAAAGAAACTTAGAAGCACAATTGAAAGTAAATAAAAAGAGAAGTTTTGTATTGAGAAGTTATAGTTGCTTATTAGCTTACAAATGAGGCGATTACCTCTCTATTTATAGGAAAAGAATGCCTTATACTACAAGGGAACTTCAACTATAAGAGAATAAGGTGCCATCCTCTTATTAGCTATCTTGTAGTTGCAAGGTCTTAGTGAGCAAGTAAGAAGAGTCCGAAGCTTTCTAGAATTGTCTAGAACCATTGGGCAGCTTATGCATGAAGGAAAGAACTCCAAAATGACATGTAGTTTGGTGCCAAGTGATGTGTAGTTTAGTTCCAACGACTTATAGTTCAAGCATAGATGAAAAAGGTTCAAACGACAAGTAGTTCAAGCTAAACTATATATCATTTTCTTGAGTTTACGTCATTTGTCTCATGGCATGTGTAGTTCTACCTACTAAGCTTAATTAATTAAGTCTTGCTAATTAATCCTATGCTTAATTAGTCCTATATCCNGAGAGAGAAAAGAAACTTGGAAGCACAATTGAAAGTAAATAAAAAGAGAAGTTTTGTATTGAGAAGTTATAGTTGCTTATTAGCTTACAAATGAGGAGATTACCTCTCTATTTATAGGAAAAGAATGCCTTATACTGCAAGGGAACTTCTACTATAAGAGAATAAGGTGCCATCCTCTTATTAGCTATCTTGTAGTTGCAAGGTCTTAGTGAGCAAGTAAGAAGAGTCCGAAGCTTTCTAGAATTGTCTAGAACCATTGGGCAGCTTATGCATGAAGGAAAGAACTCCAAAATGACATGTAGTTTGGTGCCAAGTGATGTGTAGTTTAGTTCCAACGACTTGTAGTTCAAGCATGGATGAAAAAGGTTCAAACGACAAGTAGTTCAAGCTAAACTATATATCATTTTCTTGAGTTTACGTCATTTGTCTCATGGCATGTGTAGTTCTACCTACTAAGCTTAATTAATTAAGTCTTGCTAATTAATCCTATGCTTAATTAGTCCTATATCCTGCTTAAGAGTTAATTCCAAAAATCACAAAAACCCCAAAACGGTGATATTGAAGATTAACATTTTTAATACCGAAAACATGATAAGTTAGTTGTTAGAGAGTATATATAGTGCGATGCTTTGTGAATTTTAATGCTAATCTATAGTGAAATAAATAATAAAGGAAAATACATATATTTTAATGTTAGTATAATGTATATATTGGATTTGATCGATTATTATTGGATTTTAAAGTCTTGTACCCAGGCCAATCCAATCAACTATTGGATTTGTAAAATTGGTATCTATCCAGTCCAATCCAATTAAGATTGGATATCCATTCTTTTTGGATTGAATTGGATTGAATTGGATCAGTCGATTAGTCAATTAGTATACCCCTACTGATTAATCAAAATCATCAAATATTGTTACTGTCATTGAAAAAATCAAAGATTTAGGAGTATAATGATAGAACAACTATTGGATTCCTTGTAAGCCCACCAAGAAAAGAAAAAGAAGATACAAAATTTCATTGAGCAGCTCCTTAAGCCTCTACTCAAAAAGAAAGAAGAAGATTTCGGCAATGCAAGAAGATGTGGAAGAGGTCATGGCCAACAAAGAGGTCGCGGACATAGAAGAAGAGGAAGAGGAAGCTTTAACAATAATTATGAAAATGAAGATAGAAGAAAAAGCTCAATAAGATGTCGTGGAAGAGGTAACCCACGGCGTTGGTATGACAAATCCCAAATCAAGTATCACAACTGTCAAAGATATGGTCATTACGCTTCCAAATGTAGAGCTCCAAAGAAGGTGCAGGAGAGAGCCAACTATACCGAAGATAAAAGACAAGAGGAAAATATATTGTTGTTAGCATGCAAAGAGACCAATGAGTGCCAAGAAAATATATCGTATATTGACAGCAGTGCAAGCAATCATATATGTGGAAAAAGAGACATGTTTGTAGAGCTTGATGAATAGGTGACTGGGAATATTTTATTTGGAGATGATTTCAAGGTAGCAGTAAAGGGAAAAAGTAAAATTCTTATACGCTTGAGAAATGGAAAACATTAGTTTATTCCAAACATTTACTACGTGCCTAACATGAAGAGTAATATCTTGAATCTTGGCCAGCTCTTAGAGAAAGGCTATGATATTCACATGAAGTCATAAAAAATTTGAACAAGTACTCTTATTCTCATATATGTAAAGAAAAAATTGGAGAAGTAATTTCTCTATTATCATCACTTAGATGCACACCCACCTATATATATATGTGTGTCTATATATATTCTCTAAAAATTGGAGCAATATTTTCTTGTTTTTAACTTGTATTCCTGATGACCTATATATGTACATACAAACTATAATTTGCAACCATATTAAAAGGAAAACGAAAAATTTAGTTCAAATAATAGCTCGACTAATTCCAAATATTAAAAATCAAACGAGTAAAAGAAGAGGAAAGAAAAGCTTTGATGATGCTTTTAAATTTCACACTTGTCTAAAACTTTCACCATAGTTTTAATGGATATAACTTCTACCAAATTTAAGTACTTGACCAATATATAAAATTCTAAACAAAGAATACCATGATACAAAAAAACAATTTCTATAATTCAATTTCATACAAATCCTTTGTTACCGAATTTCAGTTGGTTGTAAATGTAACACTTATAGCAAAATGGTCTAAATCTTTCATATTTCTCTAATCCCCAAAATTCAATCTTTCCCTTATAAGATTCAAAGTTGGATCTGGGTAGTGTTGGGGAAATATCATTTTCCCATTGATCGGAAATAAATGCAGGAATCAACAAGACATAAAATTTATATAATTCACCCAATTTACGTGGTTCACTCAACTTGACTACATCCACGGAAGCTATATATTGTGGATCTTTATCTTAAAACTAAAAAAAAAAAAGGGATATATTGGGCTTGGACCAGTTTGATATTGCTGTGTAGCAAGGCTACAGTAAGTAAGAAACAGTTGTTAGAAACAAGGTTTAGGCATTTGATAAATTTAATTTATAAAACTGTTGTGCAGTGTAAAAGCAATATCTTAGTTTTTGGTAAATTATAGATTATGCGTACGGTAATAATTTGTATTATGGAAGCAGAATCAAGTTTGAAAAGCAATTCTTACTATGTTTCTCAAATTCTATTTAAATTGGTGATTACGCAATTAACAAATTTTAGAATTCGCTGACCAAAAGCAGGAATTTGCCAAACGCCTAATACTTCCTATTTTTTCGCTAACCGCTTAGCTATAATCAATCCCAAATGGAGTGTTTTTAATCTTGTAATTTTTAGGTGCTCTACTTTGCCTGGTTTAGTATTTTTACTATACATTAAGATGGTGCCTTTATATCAGTTGGCACCTAGTTAAAGGACCTATGGAGAGAGTAGACAACATATACAAATATAATCTGGCCATAAAACAAAGGGGTTTTTAGATAAATACGTTAAAAATGGTTTCCCTTTTAAAATATACGAAGAGGACCCAATAACTTGAAAAATACGGTTATACGGAGCTAAAAGTTAGAAAAATACGACCTATAACTTTTTAAAATACGGCTTGATGCAGTGATGCTGACGCTGACGCGGGAGTATTTTTTTTTTCTCTTTTTAAAAGGACGTCAGGCCTGTTTTT
>JXTC01000155.1:0-134036 GCA_002914845.1 Trema orientale
ATTTGTTATAGGCCCAAATTGTAATATATGGGAGCTATTTTTTTTTTTTCATTTTTGAGTGGGAGTTTTTTACATAATTTATAGTCTAAACATATAAATTTAATAAATTATATTATAGGAAATAAGAAATTGAGGGGGCTCAAGCCCCATCGAGCTATGAGTCCCTCCGTCCCTGGGTCATGCCGTCTTCTTTGAATCACCATCTAATATTCGGTATCTTACAAAGATCAAAGAAAGTGTGGCATTGATGCCATTATTGGGGATGAGTACGTGCGGTGAGGAATGGTTAGCAAGCCAAAGAGGACTCGACCATAGAGTCAGTGAGATGATGATGTTATCTAGGCCCAGTGGGGGCAATTGCCCCTAACTTTTTTCCCTTTTTTTCCCACTCTAAATGGTGTGTAAATGTTTCCATGATTAGCTTTTGCCATTCTGAAATTACAAAATAGTAATGAATAATACTAAATATCACACTCTTTTAATACTACCTTATGTGATATATGATTTGTCACCATACAAATGGTTAATAGTATTCAATCTAATTATGGTAAGTTTTAATTTATCAGTTGAATTGTGACAACTCAATTTGTTACATCATATTGTATTAAAAAAAATAGTAAACTAGGTGGGATCCCTAGCACTATCAATTGTAATATGCCTTTTCAAGTTAAAGGAAACTAGGGTGAGTAGCAGATAGTGGGGTTAGGTTTTCACCCTCACTGGTTTCTTTTTAGTATTTTTGTTTTATAGTAGTTTTTATTATAAGTTCCAAATTTGCCCCTAAATTTTTACCAACTATTCGAGATTTGTCTACTAATTAGAGGTGTATTTTCATACAAAACTTTAATATTTCTAAATATATTAAGTCAGATGTTATATGACAAAAGTTGAATTTTACAAATATTATTTTAAGAATAACTGTAAAAAAAAATACCCTGAAGTATGACTTTTCTGCAATTTTAACATTATCTTTTGGCTTGTGCAAAATTATACATCAATATTTCAAATTTCTGTAAATTTGTACCTTCTATGTACAAATTGGGTAATTTGTTCTTACTGTTTTAAGTTCTTTTCAATAGATTTTTTTATTTAGTCAACAAAAATAAGATATCATCAATTCAGATTTTGTGTTTGGTAATAAATTTGTTGGTCAATTTATATGCAAAAGGTATAAATTTGCAGAGATTTAAAACAAGGAGGTATAATTTTACACAAGCAAAAGGATAGGATTAAAATTGAAAAAAAGTCATACCAAAAGGTATTTTTTTGCCGTTAACCCATTATTTTATGAAAAAGAACCCCTTAAATATTGGGCTTAGCCTTTTCCTACAAGTGAAGCCCATCTGATTATTTTCTTATAAAGTCAAGTGAAACTCATTAAAATCTTTTCTTTTGAAGTATAAGCCATTTCTTTTATTTTATTTATGCTAGTATTTGGTGCGATAATTTTGCATTTTGTCCTTGGGTTAAATTCTTGGTTCTGCCAATAATGATAGTGAAAATTAGGCCTTGTACATCTTTTAGAAAAGAACTAAAAATATATGGTGGGCTCAGTTTTTTATAGATCCGGTATCGTATTTTTTAGAAAAGTACTACTTTTCAAAAAATAATTTTGAAAAATGACATTTTCTAAGATAGTAACTAGTAATTGGTAACCAGTTTTCAAGTATTGGTAATTAGTAACCAAAGATATTTATAACTATTATATAACTAGTAACTGGTAATTGATAATTGGTAACCAGTTTTCAGACACTAGTAACTATTAACCATTTTAAAAATAATATTTTTCTAAATTTTTTTAAAGCGGTATTTTTCTTAAAAAGGCGGTACATGAATTGAAAAAAAAAAAAAATGAACTCATCGTATTTTTGTAATTATTTTTATTTTTTGTAGATAAAAGTGTTAGAAACCCAATGATAATATTGCGATTGATGATAATGATGGTGGTTAAGGCCAGAGATGAATGGACATTGTCCTATGTGCGGGGTTGAGTCTCCACTCACTTTTATCTCCCATCTTAAAAAGTCTAATTATTCTTATTTATTCACAATTTGTTAATCTAAATTATATAATAAGGCATCCACTTAAAAGTAGAGAAATATAAAATAATTCCCACAAAATAGACAAAATATAATTTTAACCCCCACAAGACAAAAATTCTAGCTCCATTCTTGATTAAAGCAATGGTAGAGTGGGTTTTTTCGGGCTTGGATGGAGATGCAACCCATAAATAACATGTGGTCAAGCCATGTTTAATCTGGACTTCTCTTGTTAAAGAATAGGTAATAATCATTTTTCTGATAAAAGAAAAGAAAAGCAATATATATCTAAAATAGGAAGCCGCTAAAATGGATATCATGTTTATGTGTAGAAAATTGGAGTGAACAGCATTTTTTGGGTAGAATTTAATTTTTATTAATATTATATTTGTTTTTACTTAAATCCACCACTTTTTGCTACTAAAAGTAAAAAGTTAAGATTACGCTTCATTTCGCAAGCTATGAACTCCTTGTTCATGTGGTTAATTCAGTAATTTCATTCGTTTTGTATTTATTGGAGCACAAAAAGCACTTGTTACATTACTCCTAAAGTACCACCTAACTAAATATTATGCCTAATTTTCACAAAATTATTTAGATTTTATTTGTTGATTTAATTACTTACCGAGAAAATTAAGTTGAAAGGCACTTCTACATTTGGTAGGAAGTAAGGAATATTAGGACGAAGGGACGACTACATTATCTAAGGAATGAGAGCATTTTTCCTTGCTCAAGGAGAATAGTAAAACCATCTCCCTAATTTAGTAACAGGGAGAAGTCGGAGATGAAAATATTATTTATAAAATAATTAATTACTACTTGAGCGTAAATTTTCTTTTAAAATCTCTCCAATTTAGAGAGGATTGGAAATTGGTTAGGGATTTAAAAACTATTGCTTAATATATCTTCTTTCCTAAAATCTTTTGTACCAAACGGGTATCCTGCTCCAAATTCATCCATTACTCCCTTATCTTTTTTTTTTTTTTTTTTAATATTTCTCCTCTTTACCAAACACACTCGTAGTTGATTTTTTGTTTTAGCACTTTATTTCATCCATTACTCCCTCATCTTTTTTTTCTTTTTTTGTATTTCTCCCCTTTACCAAACACACTCGTAGTTGATCTTTTTGTTTTAGCACTTTTCTCTAAATAAAATAAAAATAAAAAACTTCTACAAACTAATATTTTCTTGAGAAGTGCTACAGATGAAAATCCCTCCTAGTTACCGCTCAGTACAGAAGCCGGAGAGGGCCAATAGTGAAGTAACCACACTAAACAGAAGGGCCGAGTATAGTGCCTAACCATATGGCCCAAGGTCCACCAAGCTTCGAGAATATACTTGGGCTACAAAGCGGAAAATGAAGTTGGGTTTTGATCGTACAAGAGTATTTATAAGAAATGTCCTTTTTTTTTTAAAATCAATTTAAAAAAAGGTTTTGGACACTTATATCTATTTTTCAAAAAATATAATCAAATTTACAATCTTTCAAAAATAATAAAAATTATGTACGACATTTTTAGGGCATTTGTCTAAATACTTTGGGAGCTAGAAAATGATACGAACCTCGTCAACTTGTGACGAAACCCGAAACAAGGATGATGCCTAGGACCATTCTACAATCAGATTCGGATGAAAAAAACCTCGACCCAACACCTATAAAGAGATGTGAACCTTGGTATAAGGGAAGACGCCACAATCAAGGATGGAGAACTCGATTGATAAGTCAAGGGATGAACGCCACAGAGAAATCTGATAAGTTCGAATAAGTTCTCAAAGAACCAAAGAGTTTGCTCTCAATTTTTTGATGAATTGTAATCTTCTATTATTGAATGAAAAGTGTACAATATATATAGGCCAAAGCCACGAAATTATCAGTCCTAAAACTATTAAAAACGCCTAAAATTACCTAAGGGAACTTACCCAAACCAGAAAAGGAAAGTTGGAAAATTACAACCTAATAACCATACTAAATTTGGCCTCAATTAAAAAGAAATCAATCTGATTTTTATCCCTTAAATTTCAGCCTATTACACACCATTAAAGAAAAGGAAACAAGGAATTAAATCGTCTTGGGAAACTAGTAACAAAATTGGAAAGTAAGCTTGTAAGCTTGAAATTCACGCACCCCTTGAGCAGTTCCCCTTGGAGAGCCTTTTCTAGAATATTCCAAAGCTTAAATAATGGAAATCCAACCTTGTGGACCATGTATAACATCATCCTTAGGCCTCCAAGAATTTATCTCAGTCCAAATGCTTTAAATCAGCCCATTAAAAGACTCCTTGAACATTTTAGCTCGAACTCTTGTAACCGGTCCAATTGGAACTTGAATTGAATCCGTATTCCATGTTTTCATGCATGCCATGTTCTCATCAGAAAATGCGGTGGCATTTTAGTAAATAAATCATCTTCTTTTTTTTTTTTTTTATACAGGAAACCACAAAGGTTTCCTATTACGTAAGTAAATCACAGAAGACCACGAATGTTTCTTTGAAACTATTGTGGTTTCTTTTTTACGGAATACCCTGTAGCTAAATAAGTCACAGAAAACTACAAAGGTTTCCTAGAAACTATCGTGGTTTCCTTTTAATAAAATACAAATTTGGTTTCTCAAGTAACTTGGAAACTAATTTAATTTCTACTCAAAACTACTCAATATTTTTCTAGTTTCTATAGTAATCAGTTACAAAGATTAGTTACCTAAATTGGTTTCTAGTTACTACTCGAAACAAATTTAGTTTCCGCTCGAAATAAATTTAGTTTCTACTCAATACCAATTTGGTTTCACGAATAGCCATAACCAAATTATTCTGAACAAAAAATATTTTTTATTTTATTATTATTATTATTATTATTAAAAATGAGAAACCATTGTAGTTTTTCGGGTTGAATCGAAGAAACCAATGTGGTTTCTCAGGTTAAATTTAAGAAACTAATTTGATTTCTACTCAAAATTTTAAAAACAACAAAGATTGAAAAAAAAATGAGTAATAAGTTTCAATGGAAAAAGGAAAAGAAAAAAAACTTTAAAATAGAAAAGAGAAAAAGAAAATAGGAATAAATAAAGGAATGAGACAAAAAGTAGATTAAGTAAAGGTGAATGGGTCGAACCTAGGTCTCAAATATTAAATTGCTTTAACCTAACCACTTTCACTCGCTTATATTTTGGTTTATTTATTTTACTTTTTAATTAATAAACTTTTTCCATAAATGGATGAATTTTTAACTTTGCCACCGCACATTAGACTGTATAAATAGAAATATTATCCCATAGATCGTACGGAATATTATTTAATTTTTATAAGTCATATTTTGGTAAATATTTTTCAAAAAAACCGTATATGTCATTTTATCTAAAAAATGGTTGTTTTTTATATCTATTTAATAAATGACCGCTTTATAATTTTATTTGATAAATAAACTTTTTTAGTTGATCAATTTTTTATAAAATAAATCAATTTTCAAAAATAAATCAATATATTTTGATATACTAAATATGAAAAATGACTATTTTTTAAATAATTTTTAAAATTTGATCATATTTTAACAGTATTTGAAAAATTGTCATTTTTGCTAACTATGATACAAAATTCGGTCATTCAGCTAAAAAGCCCCATCAACAATTAGGGCCACAGGATGCTTGTTCCTTTTCTTCTTTTTTTGTTTTTGACTTCTTGTTAAAACTTTTTTGTGAAAATTACACCTAATACCCGTTTTTTAAAACTTATTTCAAAAATACCCGTTTTTAAAACTTCTCTCAAAAATACCCGTTTTTATGGTCCACATTTTATATGAAAAATATGAGTGGTCCACATTTACAATGTAAATTTTATCCATAAGGTACACATTTCATGTGTAAAATATGAATGGTACACATTTTAAAATGTGTGCCAATTTTGAGTGTAAATTTTATTCATGAAATGTGGACCGCGGTATATATTTAATGCATGAAATATATACCGTGGTCTACATTTCATGTGTAAAACAGTGATGGTCTACATTTCTCCAAAAAAATATATAAAAACAGGTATTTATGAAATAAAAATAAAAAACGGGTATTTATGAAAATATGGTTTTAAAAACGGGTATTTATGAACTTTTCCCAACTTTTTTTATCCCTCGAAGGCTTGAAGCTTCGTATTCGAACTTTTATTGAGAAGATTTCATAATTTTCATTAATTTGACTGACTCATCTTAAATGTATTGAAATAACTCCTCCTATACTTCGATGGAGTAGTTATTCTGTTGTACAATTAAAAATATATATTTAAAGTTTTACTCCAATCCTCTTCTTTTCACTCTCTCTCCTATCCTAACCTAACTACATATAAAGATTAACGTTATTTCTGTCAAAATATAATTATTTTGAAGATTAATATGAAATTCCAACCAAATAGTTTTATTTCATTCTATTCTTTCACCGGTTAATATTAATATTTCTTTCAACTTCGTTAAAAAGGTACACATGAAGGTGAAGAAAAAATCTCTCCGATTTTAAATTTCCAAAACAAACTAATTAACCGATTCTTTTTGTTTTTAATTTGTTCACAGGTTGCTCTCATCAATATAGAATCACGTGCTTTGCCACATGATACACTACAAAACAAAACAAAACTTATTGACATCAATGGAAAGATTAATGCCAAATAAATTTTAAAAATTGGTGCCACCAGCCTACCATTATGATTCTTTTAAGGGAAATCTGATGGATTACAGAATACAATTACAAAAAATATCTGAAAATACTATGCTTTTCATCATTTCAAAAGTATGTCTCTTGACCATTCCAAACCAGCCAAGTTAGAAACCTACTGAGAGCAATGGGCAACGGTATTTTAATGGCGGAGTGAAGGTTAATTTGGTGTTGTCAGAATTGACAAAAATTTTACTCCCAACCGTCGATTTTGTTACATTAGTAATGGCGACGTTTTTTCTTTTAGACTCAAGAGTTGCAAAGGACTTGTGTTTGGCTTATTCATCAATGCTTTTGCTTTCTTAACAAAAACTTACCAAATATGTTAATATATCTAAATATCTAATGTCTTAATTAAAAAATAAATAAATTAGATGGATATGTTAGGTTTATTTATATGAGCTGTGTAATTTTAATAAGTTAATATTGTATTTATCAATATTAATTAAATAGTTTAATAATATTAAGTATATTTAAATTTCTATTGGTCAATGAAGAGTTACATTCAAAACAATGCAACTCTTATGAACAGACATATCTGATGGAAAATATGTCCAAAGTATTTAAATGGAATCTGTTTCTCTCTCTAACCATTATCAGAAATATACGTATTTCATCATTAAACATATTATTATTAAATACAGAGGGTTAAGGGAGAGAAACTCAGAATTCTGTATCAAAACTGGTTAGTAAATTAAAGTTCAATTGCAATGGATCTAGATATGTCTATTGCCTATATTCTAATTGTGAAAATCGTGATTTCTAATATCATTTAGGATTATTGATTATATGCATATTAGGGTTTTGCATAATTAAGAAAAAAACATACATGTGGTATCAGAGATGTTAAAAAATTTGTGATTTTCCTTTACTGAAATTAAACTATCTCTTACGTTAAAGCCCATAAATATTAGATCTCAGTTTTAAATTTTTATTCAAATGCATATGTTTTAATTTTATGAATATGGAATCTTCTTATTTTACATAACTGCTAATTTTCGAATTTTGCTTTCCGCTTTAGCATGGATCCATTTTTAATAGCATTATATATATTAATGATCCATGATGATTATCCAATACTCTTTTACGGATTTGTGTGAGTGTTATTGGATCTAAAGTTTTTTTTGATAGCTCTATATATATACACACACATATTGTTGTGCAATGAATAGGTTTTAAAGAATGAAATTCATATTACTAGATTTGGATAATACTGAATAATCAAATAAAATAATAATTATTGTGTGTGTATATGATTAAAGTAAGATATATATGCCGTAAAAGAATTTTTATACTTAAATACATATATATATATAATTGAATAAATAATATTTATTTATTTTATATAGGTATTAGTTATAACAAATGGGTTTTGCTTATAGTTGTAAGATCCTTAAATGCTATTTAAAATTTATCTATTTTGCATTATAAATGCAAACAAAATATTAAATTTATTTGAACAGTACTTGTATATTTATCTTAAAGCTCTCCACATTACTGATTTTATTAACATACATGGATTTATGTACAATTTTTATATTCACAGTATGTGATTAATTATATTAGTAAATTATTATTGGCATGATTGCTAAATTATTCAATTTGAATTCCATATTATGTTTGTTTGTCAGTCACTAAAGTGGCCAAACTAAAATATTATAGGGTAAAAAAGAATTAAATAATTTTTCAACACTCATTTGTAGATGCTTATAAATGATCATCTAATTTTAGACATAATGTCATTGAGTAAGTTGTTGAAATTTATTATTTATAAAATATTTCAGGATCACCCAAAGATAGATCATTTATTCTTATAAGTAGTAAATGTGATAATTAGTATGCCTTATTAGATATGTTTTGTATATCCAAAGATAGTAAATATGTTTAGTTAGGATGTATAATTATCAAATAAGTGATTTTATTATTAGCATCATTTTAGTTATTCATGGTATATTAGAGTATCTCCCAAAAAAAAAAGCTTTAATATACAACTGACTATTTTCTTTGTTTGAATCTATTTTATGTTTCATATATCAAAGTACTGATGTTAGAAATTTTTTATCATATTTGTAGTATCTAATCATGTTTCACTGCATTCGCATGCTTCATCTGTTTTTTTGTTTAATGGGTTGAATTTCTCTGATTGGTGTGAACAAGTCCAATTTTACTTAGGTATTTCAGATCTTGACTTAGCACTTCAAATTGAGAAATCTACTACTATTACAGCTACAAGTAGTGATGAGGAAAAGACTACCCATAAACTTTAGGAAAGATCAAACAGATTAAGCTTAATGTTTATGCGAATGACTGTAGCAAACAACATTAAGTGTACTCTTCTAAAAACTGATAGTACTAAGGAATTTATGAAATTTGTGAAAGAGAGGTCCCAAACTGCTGATAAGTCACTTGCTGGGACATGAATGGGTAACTTAACTACCATGAAATATGATTGTTCTCGTACCATGCAGGAACATATCCTTGAAATGACAAACATAGCAGCAAAGCTAAAGAATTTAGGAATGAATGCGGATGAGTGCTTTTTACTACACTTCATATTGAATTCATTGCCTCTTGAGCAATATGGGCCTTTTTCAAATGAACTACAATAATATTAAGGACAAGTAGAATGTTAATGGATTGGCCAATATGCTTGTACAAGAAGAGACAAGGCTAAAGAATTAGAGGATTTATTCCATTAATCTTACTACTCATCAAGGAGCTGAAAAGAAATCTAAATGGAAGTCTAGAAAAGGCAAGAAGCAAGGTTTACACAAGCCAAACAGATCTTCTAAAACTTCTCAAATCCATAAGAAGGAACGCAAGAATGATAAGTGTCATTTCTGTAAGAAAATTGGATATTATTATAATGATTGCCTGAAACGTAATACTTGGTTTGAAAAGAAAGGTAAGCCTTGTACTTTCGTATGTTTCGAATCAAACTTAACTGAAGTTCCTTATAATACTTGGTGGATTGATTCTGACTCAACTACTTATGTTTCCAATACGATGCAGGGATTCTTTTCGATTCAAACCATAAAGCCAAATGAACACTTTGTTTTCATGGGGAATCGAAATAAAGCGCCAGTTGAAGGCATTGGAACTTATCGTCTCATTTTGGATACTGGGCATTATTTAGATTTGTTTCAAACCCTTTATGTACCTATATTTTCCCATAATTTAGTTTCTTTACCTAAGTTAGATATAACAGAATTTTTTTTAAAATTTGGTTGTAGATCTTTTAGTTTATATAAAATAAAAACCTTATTGGTTCTGGAATTTTGTATGATGGTCTATATAAGCTTAAACTTGATAATCTTTTTGCTGAGATCTTATTGATTTTGCATCATAATGTTGGAACTAAACGAAGTTTAGTTGACGAATATTCTGCTTACTTGTGACATAAACGTTTGGGTCATATATCCAAAGAAAGAATAGCAAGATTAGTAAAGAATGAAATCCTACCAAATTTAGATTTTACTAATCTTGGTATGTGTATTGATTATATAAAAAGAAAATAAATCAAACACACAAAGAAAGAAGACATAAGAAGTACACAACTTCTTGAAATTATACACATTGATACATGTGGACCTTTTGATGTTCTATCTTTTGGTGGAGAAAAGTATTTTATCACCTTTATTGATGATTTTTCATGTTATGGTTACATTTATTTATTGCATGGAAAATCTCAAGCAGTGGATACCCTTGAGGTGTACATTAAAGAAGTTGAGAGGCAATTAGATAAAAAAGTGAAAATCGTAAGATCAGATAAAGGTGGTGAATATTATAGAAAGTATATGAATTAGGAGAATGTCCAGGTCCATTTGCTAAATTTCTTGAAAAGTATGGCATATATGCTCAATACATTATGCCAAGAAAGCCAGAACAAAATGGTGTAGCAGACAGGCATAATCGTACATTGATGGACATGGTTAGGAGTCTGCTTAGTTATTCTTCTTTACCCTTACCATTGTGGATGCATGCTTTAAAAACCGCCATATATATATTAAACAGGGTTCCTAGTAAGGCAATTCCAAAGATTCTTTTTGAATTATGGATAGGAAAGAAACCCAGTTTAAGGCACCTACATGTTTGGGGTTGTCCAGCGGAAGTTAGAATTTATAATTCACACGAAAAGAAATTGGATTTCTAAATAACTAGTGGATTTTTTATTGGTTATCTTGAAAAATCCAAAGGGTATAGATTTTATTATCCTAATCATAGTCCAAGAATTGCAGAAACTAGAAATACAATGTTCATTAAAAATAGTGAAGTCAATGGGAGTGGAGAACCAAGCAATATAGTTATTCAAAAAGTTAGGGTTCCTATACCTTTGACTTCTAAAAGTATGGTTCCTACTATTGTCGAACAACTTGACAATAATCAAGAAAATTTCCCATAATAAAACTATCACCAATGAACCAGTAGTAGATGAGTCACAAGGAATAACATTAAGAAAATCTCAACGAAATAGAAAATTTGCTATTCCTAATGACTATGTAGTTTATCTACAAGAATCAGAAATTGACTTAGGGATTAACAATGATCCAGTTTCATTTTCAAAAGCCACAGAAAGTATTGATTCTATTAAGTAGATTAATGCTATGATAGATAAGATGAAATTTATGGATCAAAATCAAGTTTGGGATCTCGTTGAGTTGCCTGAAGGTTGTAAGAAAGTCAGGTGTAAATGAGTCTTCAAGACTAAGCGCGACTCTAATGGCAATATTGAATGATATAAAGCCAGACTAATAGCCAAAGGTTTTACTCAGAAAGAAGGTATTGACTATAGAGAGACATTTTCACCTATCTCTAAAAAAGACTCTTTTCGAATTATCATGGCCTTAGTAGCTCATTTTGATTTAGAGTTATATCAAATGGATGTAAAAACTGCCCTCTTAATGGAAATTTAGAAGAGGAAGTTTATATAGATCAACCCAAAGGATTTTCATCTGAAGGAAAGAAACACATGGTGTGTAAAATTAAGAAATCAATATATGGACTTAAATAAGCTTTCTGACAATGGTATCTTAAGTTTAATGATATCATAACATCTTTTAGATTTAAGAAAAACACTGTTGATTGGTATATATATATCTAAAGATCAGTGGAAGCAAGTTTATATTTTTGATTCTATATATTGATGATATACTACTTGCTGCTAATGATCTTGGTTTATTACATCAAACCAAGAATTTTCTCTTAAAGAACTTTGAAATGAAAGATATAGGTGAGGCATCTTATGTGATAGAAATTGACATATTCAGTGATAGATCACAAGAATTATTAGGATTATCTCAAAAAGCATATGTTAATAAAGTTTTAGAGAGATTTAAGATAGAAAAGTGTTCAACGGGAATAGTTCCAATTCAGAAGGGAGATAAATTTAGTCTAATGCAATGTCCAAAAAATGAATTGAAACGTAGACAAATGGAAAATATTCCTTATGCATCTATTATTGGGAGTTAATGTATGCACAAATTTGTACTAGGCCAGACATCAGTTTTGTTGTCCGAATACTAGGCAGGTATCAAAGTAATCCAAGAATAGATCATTGGAAAGTTGCCAAGAAGGTGCTAAGGTATTTACAAGGAACAAAAGACTATATGCTTACCTATAGGCGATCTGAAAGTGATTTAGAGGTGATTGGGTACAGATTCAGACTTTGTTAGATGTCTTGATAGCAGAAAGTCCACTTTTGGCTTCTTATTCCTTTTAGCTGGAAGAGCAATCTCATGGAAAAGTGGAAAACAGTCTATCATTGCTGCATCTACAATGGAAGCTGAGTTTGTGGCATGCTTTGAAGCCACAGTTCATGGATTATGGTTGCAGAACTTTATTTTAGGACTTGGGATTATCGATAGTATTGCCAGACCGCTAAAGATTTATTGTGATGATGCCGCAGCAGTCTCTTTCTCGAAAAATGACAAGTATTCTAAAGGTGCTAAACACATGGAATTGAAATACTTTGCTGTTAAAGAAGAAGTTCAGAAACGAAGGATGTCAATTGAGCATTTAAGCACAAACCTAATGATTGCAAATCTATTAACTAAAGGGCTAGTGTCAAAGATATTTGGTAAACATATTGAAAGAATGGGTGTTGGATATAATAATTGATGTATTTGTATTATGATTATTTATTTGACACTCTGAGCTTATTTATGTATTTTTGATATTTCATGTTTTCTTATTTTATATACATGATTAGTTTAGATTAATAATCAAAGGAATAATCTTTAATAGACATTAATGTTGGACTATTACTGATATTTTTACTTATAGTTTATATTAGGTTAAAAGCTAATGTTGTATTGCATGGAAGGGATTATGTCGAAATTGTAATATATGACCGCCATGACTCACTTTATTTTTTGGCTCGACTGTGATATATGTTATTGACCAACGAATAAGAAATTTAAATTTATGATACGTGTATTATGTTTATTTATTAAACCATAAAGAAAATATGTCACATAGGTCAAGTAGGAGAGTGTTAAATTTATTTATATGACCTATGTGATTATAATATATTAATATTGTATTTATCAATATTTATTAAATAATTTAATAATACTAAGTATATTTAAATTTTTATTGGTCAATGAAGAGTTGTAACTCTTCAAAACAAAGAAATTCTGATGAATAGACATATCTGATGGAAAATATGTCCTAAAGTATTTAAATAGAATCTGGTCCTCTCTCTAACCATTATCAGAAATATACGCATTTCATCATTAAACGTATTATTATTAAGTACAGAGGGTTAAGGGAGAGAAACTTAGAATTCTGTATCAAAACTAGTTGGCAATTTAAAGTTCAATTGTAATGGATTCAGATATGCCTATTGCCTATATTCTAATTGTGAAAATCATAATTTCTAAGATCATTTAGAATTATTGATTATATGCATATTAGGATTTTGCATAATTAAGAAAAAAAACTTACAGGATAAACTTCTGAGATTTAAATTTCTCATATTTTCTTATGTTCTTTTTTATTTGCTAATCTCTTTAAAAAGTTAGTCGTTAACTTAATTTTTAGGATTTTTAAGCTATTATTTACAAACACAATTACTCTTCTGAGGAAGAGAGAAAGCTCATTTCAACAATATTATTAGAAGTCACGGTAAGTTCATCCAAGCTTACAAAAACCTAAACTTAATCTAACTGAATAAAATTGATTTTTCAAGACTTACGATTTGGTTAAAGACTTAAAACAACGAGGCTTTCAGTATGTTAGGAATAACATGTGATCTAAAGTTTTGTTATTCCATATGAGCTTCTTGGGGAGAGGGAAAAAGAAAAACAAACCTGCTTGCTAAATAATTAAACAACAATGACAAAAGGGGAGGTGGAGGAAATAGAAATGTAATAGAGCCAACTAACCTATATTGTATAGATGGTCACGGAAAAGCTGCTACTCATGATACCATCTATTTCGTTGTGATACCATCTATCTTTAATGCAAAAGGATTCGAATTGATTTAGGTAGCGTTTAGTTTGAAGGAAACAAATAGAATAGGCACAGAAGTAGAAATACAATAGAATTAGAATAGGAATAGAATGAGGGGTCTTATAGCAAAATAACCTAATTTTGGGTCTATTTTAAATAAATATCCATTATTAAATGTTATAGCAAAATGATTGGTATATCAAGCATTTATACTACTTGTAAAATGTTATCAACCCAATATAAAAATTTATATAATTAATATATGAACTAAAATTAATATATAAATAAGGGGATGGCTACGGTAGGGGCGTCCTTACGTAGGGTCATGCCTTAATTATCGTTGGATGGGAATCTGTTAATCTGTGAAGAATCTATTTATATACAGATTCTCATCCAACGGTGAATAGACAGGGCCCTACATAGGGGCGCCCCTACTGTAGACGCGCCCTATAAATATATACATCAAGTATAAAAATACATGTATCTGGACATTTAGTTATAAAAAAAAAAATAGACATTTACCTAAATCAAGTGAAAAAAATGGATATCCATTAAAATTTCTCTAGAATGACCAACTGAATCTAATTCTTACATATAGCTGAGCATTGGAATTAATCATAACTACTATGTTTGGTTAATATTTGGAATGAAATGAAATAATTACTCTTTTACAAAGATAACCCCACTTTTTAACCACATATATTCAACAAATATTCATATCAAACAAAGAAACTAATATTCATGAAAAAAAAAAAAAGATCTGAACAATTAAAATGGATATATTTTATAATAAAATATTCTATACGAAAGACAAAGAAGATTAAAACATGAAAAAAAAAATAAAGTTTTGATGTGCTTTTTGAATGATTGATACAAAAGAAGGGGAAAAAAAATTAAGAAACGTTCATACCTGGGAATTGGTCTATTATTAGATTGTTGATTTTGTCTCCTCGGCAAGAGAATTTTCTTTCAAGTGTAGGAAAATATGGTAAAGGGCGTACAAGGTATACAAAATTAAGGTAAATATTTCAGATATTTTAAAAGAGATTTTGAAAAATAATAATATTTTAAATTTTATATTGAAATGGAATAACTATTCCAGTGGTCTAGTTTAGAAGTTACAATTTGCCTAATTTCATGGAACAACAATTCCAATGACACTATTTTTTAGTCAAATCAGACAAAAAAAATAGCTTTTATTGGAATTATCATTCCATCATCAAACCAAACCAAACACATCCTTAATGTAAGAAGATTCGTATTGATAATTGTTAAAACATCAGTATTAATGCTTACATTTGACATGGTAATAGCGTTTAATAGAAATAGTACTGTTGATTTTGCCAAAAAAAAAAAAAACACTAATAATAGTACTGTTGAGTCACGAACAGCCATAAGCCCAATACTTAAACAGGGGGCCAAGCCACGAGCCCCATTATCGTTCCTACCGACAGTCTTAAAGCGCCCTTCCCAATTATTCACCGATTCATTCTTCTGCGGAATCCAACCCAATTAAACTTTCCGTGACACGTGAAATCTGACTTTCCACACGCGGTGCCGGTTTAGATAAAGCCTCAGATATTTTTCGCCTTATTCATTATAAATATACTTTAATGAGAATGACTACGGTAGAGAATCTATTTATATAGAAATTCCCATCCAACGGTGAATAGACAGGACTCTATTTATATAGAAATTCCCATCCAACGGTGAATAGACAGGACTCTATTTATATAGAAATTCCCATCCAACGGTGAATAGACAAGACTCTATTTCTATGTGAAGAATAACGAAAATATGTAGAGAATCTATTTATATAGAAATTCCCATCCAACGGTGAATAGACAGGACTCTTTCTCTACATATATAGAAATTCCCATCCAACGGTGAATAGACAGAACTCTATGTTGTGCCCTACCGACGCGCCCTAAAAAATCTTTAATAAAAATAAGTAAGGTTTTTCTTTATTTAAATTTCTAACCCACGGCGTAGAAAAACTACAAAACGACAGATCGGTCCCATTAAAAAATCATATATCTTAACGTCTCATTAGTCGGAAACAACAAAGAAAATTTTCAAGATGAGAGCAACTTTATAATGTTCAAAAGCTTGGTAGAGAAATTTCGAGGGAAAATATCAGAATATTTCTTTTGTATTTTCTTGAATTATATTTGTCCTGGTAATCAAAATAACCTAGTAGTGAGTGAGCGATGTGCAATGTGAAAAACAAAACATTCATGTGAATTATGTGAGAATAAAAACCATTAATATTTCATTTCAAGGCAAGATAGAACATCTATTTTCAACGACCAGTAACATAGGACCATCGATCAAAAATAGAGAGCGCACCAGTAACAGAGAACCACAACATTAAAAACTCAACATCCAAACCCTAGCCCAACCAACCCACCCAAACAAAAAACACCAAACCCTAAACCTAGTTTCTCCAGTTTCCTTCGGCGGCAGCACCACCTCCACCTCTGCTGGAGTACCGGGACCCACCGTCACCATACCCACGCTCACGGCCACCACCTCCGTAGCCACCACTACCGCCATATCCACCACCGCCACCGCCGTAGCCACCGCCTCCACGGCTGTAGCCGCCGCCTCCACCACCTTCACGGCGCCCACCGCCGTATCCACCACCACCGCCGCCGCGGCTGTATCCACCACCACCACCACCTCCGCTTCCGCGTGACTGAGCCTCGTTGACGGTGATGTTGCGACCGTCGAGGTTTTGGCCGTTCATGCCCTCGATGGCGTCCCTCATGGCCTTCTCGTTGGAGAAAGTGACGAAACCGAACCCCCTCGACCTTCCGGTCTCGCGATCGTTGATGATCTGAACCAAAATCAAACATTACTTATCAGATCTAAGCAAAAACTCGAAAAATAAAAACAATAAATTATAAAAACAAAATAAAATAAAATAAAATAAAACAAAACAAAACCGATCGGATCTTCGTCTTTAGAGAAAAGATGAAGATGAACGTACCGATTTAGGGTGAGAAAAATAAGTATCATTATAGTAACAGAATAGTAACAAAACACAGTGACAGAGCAGAAGAGAGCACAGAGAGATCAGATGGGTTCGACAAAGCCGAATCGGGTCAGATCCGATCTCTGCAACAAACGGACCTTCGATTCAACGATCTCGCCGAACTGTGCGAAAGCTTGCTCCAGTGAGTGACTGTCGGTGGCCCATGCGAGCCCTCCGACAAAGCATCTATACTCGACATCAGCGGAACCCATTGGAAATTGTAACACACACAAAGAGAACAACACAACAAAAAAAAGAGAATCGGACTCGTTTCAGAATCCGCCTCCCAAAAACAGCCTGAGGAAGAAGATGAGTCCCTCAAGTGTTATTATATAGAGGTTGGGTGCGTCTCAACCCTAGTTGGGTTTCAAAACCCTATTATGCGTGTTGCGCCTCAATCCCCGGTTTGTCTTAACCATGGTTAATTCTAGGGCGGTGAAGTGAATAGTATGCGCTCACAATGCCGTGTTTGGTTACTTATTCTACTCTATCCTTATTCAGTTTTAGGATATACTTCTTTTCTAAAAGATATTATTAAGACTTTTAACTAAGTTTTTTTTTTTTTTTTAATGGCTTTCTTTAATTTTAGTTGACATGGATGACAAGGGTCATGGGGCTCAAAGGGGGCAACTCTGAATTCTACTTTTTTTGTATTGAGTTAGACTATTTTTATAATTAAAGCATATTTGATTTTTGCCCCTCTAAATTAAATTTTTAGTTCCACTCAGGACAACATAAAATACAATAAAAATCATTAACTACTCTTAGATTGACTATTTCTTGTAATTATTTTAATGCCTATTTTAAATTTTAAATTTTGATATAGGATTGATATCATATACATAGTAGTATCCCACAATAATAAGAACGGGTAGTTTTTACAAATTTAATTTACAGATGTAAATATTTGTTCAACAATATTTTTGTGTATGTTTTAAGTTTCTAAAAGTGAAATAAAAGAAGAATAATAATTTTTAGAACGTTGTTTGATAATCTCTACTATCTATTTATTAAAAATAATAATAGCTCTAAAATTTTATTTAAAAAAAAAAGACTATAAATAAAAAGACTTGGTTGAGGGTCAGCTTATAAATAAAAAAGAAAATTCTTGAAACAAGACTTGGTTGGGGGTAAGCTTATAATGTCAACCAAACAACAGACTTGGTTGGGGGTAAGCTTATAATGTCAACCAAACAACAGGACTTGTAAGGAAGAGGTGGGCAAGTAGTGAAGTGTGGTTTAGTTGAGGAACGCGGTGTTGAAGGCGTGGCTGCTTTTAGGGTCCATCTTCAGTCATCACGTGGTGCCGATAGATAAGATAAAAAGATATTTTCCAAACCTCGAAAATATCTAGTATTATAAAGACGGACCTGCCCTCCCACTTTCCACCAAATTGCTTACCTGACCCGACCCTGGAGATAGACTTTTTGTTGTTTAGTCAGGTCGGCATATACATTAGCACATTACATTACTCTACTGCCTGGAAGGGAAATTTTTCCGCCCAGAAAGGAAAAATATATTCATATAAATAATTTTGATTAAAAACAAAAAGGGTTGGCGCACCAAGTTTAGAAAAAATTAGACCTAATTTTTAAAACAACCATTACTTGATATCAAAAATTATTATATCAATGTCAAAAAACAAAATATCCAACTGATTATTTAAAACAACCATTTCTTGGCTTTATTTTTATCACTTTTTCTTTTCAAAGAAATCCATTTTGTTTATTATTTATCCTCAACCAAAGTAATTGCAAAAGGAGAGGTTTCGATTAAAAAATGGTAGCTGTGAAATTTCTTCAATGTTTATTAAAAAATTAATATTTGGCTAATTAACCTCAAGTTTATGCACAAAAAAATATAGAAAAACTTATACCACTACTGTTTATTCTATCTAACTATAAATTTTTATGCTCTAATTTTAGACCATTTTTCTTTTTCAAAAATTTGTTAACTTAGACCACTACTGTTTATTCTATCTAACTATAAATTTGTTGTCTTACTCAAATCAATTCTAAACGAGAAATTTCGTTGTTAAAAGTTGTGGTTAATAAAGTAAAAATTGTTGTTAATTTTAATTTAATTAGCTTTTAAATATTTGGCTACTTAACTCGATGATATCTCGTGCATTTTGACCACTACTTTAAATAGTGGCCCATTTTGAGATTACATATGTGTAATTATAGTAAATGTCTGTTTTTTTTTCCTATAGTTAAACGATCGAGTACAATAGGTCTTTTATATTGAGTACATCTAGGAAAAATTATACATAACTCATTTTTTCAGTCCAATAAATTAAATGTAACATTTGTTATGTTTTTTACCACTTTTTAAAATTGAAATGACTTTTTCATCTCTCACTTAAATAATTATCTCATCTTTATCTACGACTCACTCACTCTCTCCACGCTCATCTCCCTCTCTTTCTAGTCCTCACCTCTCTTATTTCTTCATTCTAAACAACGAACGGAGACAACCTCAAATCTACACCGACTAGGACTCCGATTTTAGGCGTCAGAGAGAACCTGGAATGTAGTAACGACGAATTCCGTTGTAGGCAGTGGTGAGGATTTTTCTTCTTGTAGCGACGAAGACCTCAATTCTCGATCGTGGTGACAATGACCTCGACTTTCATGTAGTGACGATCTTAATTCTTAGATGGCAATTTTGATTTTAGTTTTGAGATTTTAAAAGACCTACTTCCTTTTAGTATATCTCAATACTCACTTCAAGCGTGATGAAATGTATGAAAGATTTAAGAATATTGGACTCCAATCAAAAATTAGACTGTTTAAATGTAAAAATATAATATTGCTCACGTTAAATTTGAGGTTTATTATGCAAAAAGTCCATTCTACAATTTTTTTTCATTTTTGCTATTGATCCTTTTATATGAAGGATAATTGTAATATAAATATAACTATTGATTTTATAAATATTCAGTTCAACTGCTACTTAACAAATAATATTTTTAAGAACCTTTGAAAAAAAAAAATTTGTTTTAAGAGCTAGCATTCTTAAAGAAAAAAATTGGAAAAATAAGCTCAATAGTAGTTTGTAAAATCAAATATTTAGATTTAGCAGTTTTCTTAAAATAAATTCGTTTATAGCAGTTTTTTATTATAAAGTTCCAAATAATACCTTTAACTTTTATATAATTGATTGAGCTTTGTTTACATAACCTAATATATTAAATTATAAACTTAACTTCAACCAGACACATTTATATGTTGAGTTTAAAAACAATGAAGAAAATTATTAAAACTGCAATGTTTTAGGAAAAAAAATGCTAAAAGTGAAGAACAATACTTGAAAATTGCTATTTGTGAAAGAACACTTGAACATTTCTTACAATTGGAGCTTGGAAGGTTAAAAGGGAAAAAAAAAAAAAAAAGTGTTTTGTATCATAACTAATTTTTTTATTTTTAAAAATAGAAAACTATTTTTTGAGAATAAATAAGAGAGTTTGGCTATGTTCTTTAAGAACAGTTTTAAAAATATAGTTAAAAAAGATAAAAAATTCAGAGAATAACAAAATGTTACATTCAATGTTTCTAAAAAGCATAACAATGATAATTAAAGAAACTCATTCTCTCATGACTTCTTATACCCAGTCTCTCTCATAATTTCCTCTCTCATTGTTCTCTCTAATTATTTTCTTTTTCCTTATTTTCTCTCATTGCATTCTCTCTTCTCACTTTTTCTTTCATCACTTTATCTCTCCTAATTCTTTCTAATTTATTTCTCTCTCCTTATTCTCTCTTCTCATTCTTTTTGATCACATATACTCTATATCACTTTCTCTCTCCTCATTCTCTCTTATGACTTTTTTCTCTTATTTTTTTTCATATCTTTCTCTCTCATTATTCTTTTTTATCTTTTTTTATCCCCTTATTTTTTTTTTTTGCATTCTTTCTCTTTAATTTCTATTGTTTTTTTTTAATAAAATTATCACGTCTTTCTCTAACTTTATACTCTCTCTCTCTCTCTCTTTCTCTCTCTCTCATTAGTTTCTCTCTTTTTATTATCTTTTATGAGTCATTTTCTCTTGCTATCTTATATCCAGGTTCTCCGTCATTAATTTTTCTCTTCTTTTTTTTTTTTTTTTTTTGAGAAAACTTGGTTTTATATGATAAAATTTCAAAAAAAAGATTAAAATTCCCGAATTTTGAAATTTGAAAAATCTTAGATTTATATAGTAAAATGGATGATGATAGGTATACCAAAATGTATACCAAATTTTTAATTGTCACTATTCAATTGGTATATTAAAATTTTCCACAAGTAAAGTAATCATATTCACCAATTGAATGTTGCCAACTTACATGCCATATGTGTTGGTATTAAAAATTTAGTAAAAATTTTAGGATACCTAACATTATGCATAATAAAATATCCCTTTTGAAAATTCTTAAAAAGCTGTTATTTTTTACCAATTGACGAGTGCATAAGTTAACTGGTCAAGTTACCTCTAAAGGGTCGTATGGTATGGGGAGCTCTGAGTTTGCAAATTAATGAAGATGCTAAGGAGGGTGATGTGATTGTATGGAAACTTAAATATTTGTGTTTGGTTGTGCATTAGAATCTTTTTTCAAGTTTCCAGAGAATGTCAAAAAAACTGTGTTTGGTTGCATATGGAATAGAAATCTCGAAGAAAAGATAGAGTTAAAAAATTGTCATTTTATTGTGGGCCCATGGATTCAAATGAAGGTTAATATGAAATCACCTATTTGGGTGGGTTTTGTATTACTTCAAAACATGGCTAAGTCAACTCATTGGATTTCACATTTTCATGGATCAAAAAGCAAAATTCATAACAAATATGAGAATCTTTCATATTCCCAAGAACTCTCCATACCAAACAGCCTGTAAAAAACTTGAATACCTTTAAAAATACCAATTTTGAAGAAAAAAATAGTATTTTTTTCAATAATTTTGAAAAGTAATATTTTTAAATAAAATTTAAAAATCATATTTTAATAAATAAATATGTTCAAAAAAGTCATCAGGATTTTTAAAATTTTGGAGTTTGGGCTTAGATTTTTGTAAGAAATCTTTTTTTTATTCATTACTTTTTTCTCTTACGACTTAATCTCTCTTCCTTCTCGCATTTGAATTTCTCTATCATCACTCTTTATTGAATTTCTCTTTCTATTTTTTTTTTCTAAAAACTCTTTTTGAAAAATATTTGCCATATACCTTTTGTTTTGAAATAATAATTTTTGTTCTCATATCTGAAAACACAAATGAAAAAAAGAGGAGGGGGTCTTATAGCAAAATGATAAAATTTTTGGTCTATTTTAAGAAAATGTCCCTTTTTTAAATTTTGTAGCAAATATAGCTATTATATCAATGTACATGTTAACTACAAAATATGATGTACTAAGTATAAAAATTAATATACTCAATACGTAAATTAAAGCTAGTATGTAATTAGATGTGTCAAGTATAAAACTGCATATACTCTGTTATTTAACTATGAAAAATTGACATTTATTACAACAAAATGTGAAAAAAGGATATATATTCTAATTTTCGACCAAAAAACAGAAAACAATGCCTAACATATCCTAACTATCTGGATCTGAGCTCCCCGTGTAATTGTTGTACCATATGGGCCATAGCCCATAAGCAATGGGCTATCCAGATACTGGCCACTACTGAATACTGATTGGGCTTCTTTCAAAATTCTATACCTAAAGTACCAAAAATTGAAAATTCCGGATGGGCCAATTGTTTGAAAAATCTCGAATTAATTTAGAAAAATATCACTTTTCTTCAAAATCGGTATTTATCAATAGTACTCGAGATAACTAGTTATGTTACTTGGAGTAACCAATCTAGTTAGTTAGTTACTTCAAGTATCTCATCAATCAATAAAAAGTGATATTTTTCTAAATACTTTTGAAAGTGATATTTTTTCTAATTAAAAATGGGAATTTTTCAAAGAATTTCAAAACCCGGAATTTGTCACACTTTTTGAAAAATTACCACGAAAAATTAAATTTCCGCGTAATGATTTAAAGCTTGCTCTACCTATGTTACGCAAGATTAATTAAATATCAATATTTATAAGAAATGTCCATTTTTCCAGATCAATTTAAAAAATAGCCATTTTTTTACACCTATTCAATTAACTACTGTTTTATAATTTTATTTTGATAAACAGTCAGTTTTTTACTTGATCTATTTTTTGAAAAAAAATAAATTTTATACAAAATAAATCAATTTTAAACAGAATAAATCAATATATTTTGATATATCTAATATAAAAAAATGGCTATTTTTCAAATAAGTTTTAAAATTCAGCCATTGTTTGATAGTGTTTGAAAAGTGATCCAAAATTCAGCCATTTGGGTTAAAAGCCCATTAAATATTTATAGCTTTTTGAGAACTGAAATAATGAGGCAAACTAAACGTTGATTACTGAAATTCGAATATATGGACAATGAAAGATGAAGATTTACTAAGGAAACATAAAAGTAAAGAAACAAAAGAGGAAAAGAAAGGGAGAAATTTACGACTAGTATCCGTTTTTAAAACTTATTTTCATATATACTCGATTTTAATTTTTTTTAAAATACCCATTTTTATGGTCCATATTTTATATGCAAAATATGAATGGTTCACATATACAATGTAAATTTTATCTATGAGGTACATATCTTATTTGTAAAATATGAATGGTATACATTTATAATGTAAATGTTTACCTCGGTTTATATTTTTCATTATAAATTTGACATATGGTATACATTTTAAAATGTGTACCAATTTTAAATTTTTATTCATGAAATGTAGACTATGGTCCACGGTATGCATTTAATACATGAAATCTATACCGTGGTATACATTTCATGTAAAATAGTAGTAGTCTACAGTTCTCCGAAAACGGGTATTTATAAAATAAAAATAAAAAATAGCATTTACGGAAACATGGTTTTGAAAACGGGTATTTATGAACCTTTCCCACTTTTTACGAATTCCAGGCCCAAAATACCAAAAATTGAAAAGTGAAAATTAGACATTGTACAATATTTTTAGAAAAAAAAATTTTAAAATACAGTGGGCTGTGTTTTTTGTAGATCTAGTACGTCTGGCTCGCAATTTGTGACACGATACAACAACACGACTTGAAACTCATGCTAAATTAAGAGGTCTAGGTTTGCCTTAAACAGGTTCAGGTCAAAACCATGTTGAACATGCGAACCATTTATTAAATGGGTTAATTTCGGGTCAACCCATTTATGACTCGTATAATACCTATTTGAAAATATTAGTATATTTTTAAGACTGTATTATGTACATATATTAAGATTTTATGTGGTTTCAATTTATTTTTGATAAATATTAGTGTTTAATGTCATAAAACATATATAAATTTATGTTAAATGTACTAAAATGTATATTTTAGCTAATTTGGATTAAATGAGTTAACGGGTCATGTTGAGTTAGCTTAACCCGAATATGACCCATTTGAATAAATGGGTTACAGATGTCGTGTCGAGTCAACCCGTTTATAAATGGATCAGATTCGAGTTATAATTTCTTACACGATTATTAAACGGGTCAGGTCCTGGTTGACGTATATGTTGTTATACATGGACATTGACACGACATAAATATGACCTATTTTTATTAGAAAATGCCATTTTTTAAAAATATTTGACTTTTCAGTACAAAGACCCCCCCTTAGTAAAATTAACCATGAATTCAATTTTTTGGAGTAAAACCCTTGAAGTCTCCTAATATTAGTTTTGTTAAAAGAGAAAGATGATCTATTAGTTTTTTTTTACGGTTAAGTCCTCATTCTTTTATTTGTGGGTTTTAGGTTCTCATTCTTAGATTTTTGTTTCATGTTATAATCTTTTTTTATCCAAAACTATTGCTAATTATCATTTAACAAAAATGTGCTCATCTTAGCAGGGGTAACATTGGAAATAAAGGAAAATTATTAATTTAGAGATGGCAAAAACCCTTGCCCTACACCAAATATAATTTTTTAAAAAAAAAGACAAATTTATTTGATAAATTTTGTTTGATAAAAAAAAATTCTTAAAGAAAATACTTTTATAAAGACCAACTTCGGCTGGGACTAGTTAAAGTAAAAAAATAAATAAATAAAAAAGAAACCAATGACATATCTGGAATGGGACCTAAAAGCCATAATAAAAAAATGAGGACTTAGTCGTTAAAAAAAATAAAAATAAAAATACCTTTTTTCTCTAACAGAACTAATATTAGGGGACTTAAGGGGGGTTTTGCTCCAAAAAATTGAGTTCAATATTAATTTTACTAAATTGTTCTGAGTTCAAGGGGTTTTTATATTAAAAAGGCAAAATATTTAAAAAATATATATACCATTTAAAATACTAACTAGTATTCGGTAATCATTTTTCAGAATTTGGTAACTAGTAACCAAATGTATTATTTATAACTGGTATAAACTAGTAACTGATAACCAGTAACTAGTTTCAAAAATTGATAACTAGCATTCTAGCAACTATTTTAGAAATGATATTTTTCTATATAATTTTTGAAAAAAACATGACCTCAGTATTTTTGTAATTATTTTGGGTTTTTATTAGAAAAAGTGTTAGAAACCCAATTGAAAAATCCTGGATGGACTGAACTTTTTGAAAAATCACAGATTGATCTAGAAAAAATCACTTTTTAAAGTTATTTTCAGAAAAATAACACTTTTCACAATTATTTAGAAAAATACCACCCTTTTTTTTTTTTCAAAATTTGTATTTTTCAATGGTACTCGAGATAACCAGTTGGATTACTTGGTATATTCAATCTTATTACTTGAGATAACCTACCTCAAGTAACTTGATTAGTTACCATAAGTATATAATCATTTAATAAAAATGGTCAAAATTAGTATTTTTCAATGGTACTTAAGATTATCATTTGGGTTATCTGACATAATCAATCTTGTTACTTGAGATAACCTACCTCAAATAACTTGATCGATTACCTCAAGTATCTAATCAATTAATAAAAATAGTATTTCTCTAAATATTTTCAAAACTGGTATTTTTTAATTAAATTCGGGATTTTTTAATTTTTTTTTGGAAAATTATCATAAAAAATCAAATTTCCTCAACAAAAAAAAAAGGTTAGTTTCTATTTCTTGCTTGTTTTTCTAATTTATTGAGGGGTTGAAGACGAGGATTTGAATTGAAGCCAGTTTTTGTTTTGTTATTTCTTCTTCTTCTTTGTTTTTTGTCCCTTTCGGTCAGAGAAAAAATAAATAAATAAAAGAAAACGTAAATGAGAAATATCAAAAAGAGAGAGCATGGAAAAGAACAAAAAAAATAGCTACATGAAATTACCTTGAGGATGAGAGATATATTGACGGTAAAAGTTAATGGATAGCTTTTTCTAAGATATTATATGTTAAAATAATGAATAGTTTATTCAATTTCATCACAAACGTAGAAGTTTTTAGAGTCAAATTATGTACTATCCTCTATTCAATTTGTTTTTTAATAAGTAAAAGTCATCAGTGAAGCATCACTTTTAATGGAAAAAAAAAACACACTAAAAGTAATCTAAATAAAACAAACAAATTGTAGATCACTAATTTTCATTTCAAAGTATTTATCAAAATAAATCAAACATAATAGTGAACCGAACATAATGAGTTTACATTTACAAAATTTCAGGTTCAATTGAACCAAATACAATAAAGTAGTGCTTGTCACAAAAACTCAAGCCCAAAGTCCAAAAAATTAAAAAAACTTGGATTTACTGAATATCTTGAAAAATCTCACATTTATTTAGAGAAATATTATCTTTTCAAAAAATGTCACTTTAAAAAAAAACTTAAAATTATCTTGTTTTCTTTAAAATTGATATTTTTCAAACGTATTCGAAATAATAAGTCGAGTTACTATCAACAGGTTACCAAGTACCTCATCAATTGGTAAAAAATGATATTTTTCTAAATATTTTTATAAGTTATATTTTTCTAAATAAATTTAGCCTATTGGGGATAGTTCTAGGGTGGAATGGGGATTGGGTACTAGGTCGAACGTTTGACTCTTAGGGTGCATGAGTTATTATTATTTTTTTTTTATAATAAGTGGAGATCATTAGTTAAGCTTAGAGGTGTCAAACATTTAGGTACAAACGTGTTTTCGTGCTGTGCTAGACACAATCTACTTTTTAGTTGTGTTGTGTCATGCTATACCAGCCCATGATATAAAATCATTGGCCCAGCACGGCCAACATGTCGTACTATGCCAGCCCACGTACCTGAACATGTCAGTCTTTTTGGGCCGAAATTAGCTCATCTAATTGGAAAATTTATTAATTTTAGTGTCCCTTTTATCAATGATTTTTCCCCAAATAATTCAAATTTATATAAAAAAGAAAGATAAATCTAATGTAAAATTTATATACCAAATAATGAAAAAAAAAAAACTTGAGAATATTTAAAATAGTAATAATTATTTATAGGTTAAGTATCTCCATAATCTATTGACTATGTTAGTAGATTTTGAACTTATAAATAACAATTTCAAAAATAGATCAAGTACATCTTAACTAGATTTGTATTGCACCTACTTAATCGTAAATTCATAATTATTTGAAAAGTCTTCTTTTTTCTTTTGAATGAAAGTCTGTCAAAGTGAAGAAGTATCAAGAGAAAATAGAAGCATCTAAACTAGGTTGGCACCCAACTATTTCAACAATCGATTGCTTAACAACCTTTGAAGATAATTATTATTAGCACATAAGTAAGTATAAGAAAAATAAAATGATAATATAGATGCTTAATGTGTTAATGTATGGTGCCTAATGTGCTAGCGTGTCATGCCGTATCATGCCATGCTGCACTCTTCTTGTAGATGTGTCATGCTATGTTTAGCCCATCGTGCTGAATTTATTGGCCCGACACGGTCAATATGATCGTATCGTGCTTGGTGTGGCGTGTTGCCACACCAAGGCCCATGATGCCTACACATAGTGTGCACATAGTGCCTACGTTGTGCCCACGTTGGTGCCAACGGGTGGGAAATTTTGTAATTATGTAAGGGTATTTTTGTCCAGATCATTAGTTAAGTCCGTGGCCAAATACCCCATATTTGAGGGCTAAGAATCAAGGAAAAATTGTTGTAAATTCGAAACTCAATTATTTTGCCTCAATTTTGCCATATGTTTGCTGGGCAAAAATCATATTTCCTCCTGCTAGAAGGCTAAAAGCTCAAAAGGCTCTTTAGGGGGAGGGTGACCTGGGTGCCCAACGAGGGGCCTTGGCCACCAGCATGATAGGGGCTTAGCTGTGTATCTCCTTGCGCTATCAATGAAGGAAATGATGTTTATTCATGTCCACGTGTTGCCCATGTGTTGCTTTCGTTGTTGCTTGTTTGTTGCTTATGTGTTGCCTCGATATGTTTGCTTTGTGCTTGCTTGTTATGTGATTGCCGCTATCGAATTGCTTGCTTTGTGCTTGCTCAATGCTATATCATTGCCCTTTATCACGGTGTTGCCTGTAGCATGGCTAACCAATGGGTTTGTTTGCCTACAGGCTTGAGTTCTAGGCTGACTTGCTAACTCCGAGCGATAACAAATGCCGCACGTTCGAAGTGTCAAAGAGGCGGCCCGTGACTCTTGGCATGACCCATGATTTAACGTGTCGTGTCGTGCCACTGTGCTAATGAGCCGACCCTGCCCACTTGACAACTTTAGTTAAACTCTATTTTTTTAAAATAAATAAATAAATAAATAAAGAATTTTAAATATAGGATTTTTATTTTTATTTTTTAATTTTACCATGTAAAATCAAATTTTCTAAAAAAAGTAAAGGAGTGGTTCTCCCTTGCTTTAAACCAATGGTGAAAACTTCACCATATGCCTCTTTTTGGCATGTAGTGTCAATAGATATCCCTTTTTAATCTTTTGTACATGGGGATGGCTACGGTAGGGGCGTCCCTACGTAGGGTCATGCCTTAATTATCGTTGGATGGGAATCTGTGGGGAATAACGAGAATCTGTGTAGAATCTATTTATATACAGATTCTCATCCAACGTTGAATAGACAGGACCCTACGTAGAGGCGCCCTTACTGTAGACGCGCCCTTTGTACATATATTCCATTTCTTAATTCGTCAAGTTCTTTGTTCTAATTTTATTCTTGTATGATCTAATCTACAAATGGAACGCCTTTCTCTCTAGTTAAATCCTCCAATTCCCAAGTTCAATATCCCTGAGTTTTCTTATCTCCGGCGGATCTGGGCCTTGACCTCTGGCCGAATTTGGTTTGAAAACTCCGAGTAACAGCTGCAGAAGGAGGCTTCAGGATCGAAGAAGAAGAAGAGTCTAAAGACTCAGAAGATCTACTTCTTCACTTCTGATTGGCAGTAATCCCTCCGCATTTAGCCCTCTTTTGTGGTTTTTTTTTTTTTTTTTTCTCACTTGACTATGGTGGAGTTGAATGTTGATTTCCACAAACTTTGTTAATCTCTTAGGTAATATATAGATTTTTGTTTCACCCTTCAAACTCTACAAATGGCTAATGGGTTCTTATTTGATACTGGTTTGATGAAGTACTGTTTTACTATTTAACGTATGAGATTCCTTTGTCTGGAAAGAAAATTTGACCAGAATATACATAAACGACATTATGAAGATAGAAATAATTTGAAATTACTATTTTCGTTTCTCAATTGGGTCCAACGTTAACATATATAAAAGAAAATCTTGAATAGCAAGTAAGAAAGCAAGAAAATTTTCAATCGTTCTACCCGGTTATTATATATCATATTGCTTTCCTTACATTTTTTTCCAACTCCTTAACGTTTACAACTCTTATTTCTTGTTGTATATATTATCATGCTAAATTAGCATAAATCAATGAAATAAGGGACGGGAGGTATATTAGTGTAGAAAAGAACGGTCCTTGGTATACACGGTAAATTAGTGTAAATCAATAATATGCGGAGGTATACTTGTGAATTTCTTATGGTGGTGTATGAATGATATAATATGTGATTTACATAGGGATAGGGGTTAATTGATATGCCAAATGATTTATATCTTTTCAAGTATCCAACTTATATACCACTCTACCTCGGGAGAAAAAAAACAAACAAACTCATATACCATTTTTTTTAATTGTTTCCTATTTTATTTTCTCAAATAAATCAGGTAATTAATTCCCCTAAAAAATATCAGATAATTAATTGATCTACCACTAATTTTACCACTATTGTTAATATCAGGTAAAAAATCATTTAGTCAACCAAATATATTATCTTAGTATATGAGTGGTCTAATCAAATTAATTACGCACAGTATTTTCTATACTAGAGTTATATTAGTTTTTACCTGATTTTCTAAGAAAAAAAGGGTAAATCATTGGTAAAATAGCTAGTTACTGGAAGAAGGAAAATTAAAATAATAATAATGGTACATAAGTAATATATCACCGTATAACAGTAGTAAATAAGTAATGTGTGAGGTATATAATGGAAACTACGTCATTATATTTAAGTAGAAAATTTTTTAGAGGACTTGGTAAATAAGTGATTGATTATTTTATAATAGTGATAGATAAGTAATTTATTAGTGGTATAATAATAAATATATCATTGTATATAAGTGATAATTTCTTTTTCGGAAAATTAGATAAAATATACCCCTTCTAATTTCTATTGTCAGTCTTAGAAAATACATTACTTCCAATAGTTTTTTAGTAATTACACCCCTTTATATAAAAAAGAAAGGTGGAAAATAACTTAAATACCCTTAAGTCGAAAGTGATAAACATGGTGTCGAGCGCTACACAAATATGTCTAGTAACTTAAGTAGAAAAAAAAAATGTTTGACTGTTGAGTACTGTCTAGCAACTCAACACCCTGTCTAAGCTAGATCTGGACCTTTGATGGGATAAGTATTAAGGGCACATTTGCATTTAAAATAAAATTAAAACTTAAAAAGTGTATTCACCAAAAAAAATATTAAAAGGGATGTAAATCCTAAAACACACTTTGGAAAATGTATATTTTGCCAATAATTCTTTTTTAAAGTTTGTAACAAAATAAATGATATACTAGTTTATAATAGTGGTAAATAAGTAATGTACTAGGAGTATAATGGTAAAAAGTTGTTAATAAGTAATTTACCACAAACATTATGGTGAATATTTCATTATATATTAGTAGTAAATGTTTTTGAGAACATGGTAAATAAATGATATACAAATTAATAATAGTGATAAATAAGTAATTTAGCTGAAATATAATGGTAAAGTCAAATCGTTAAAGCTAAATAAGTTATATATTTATTCATAATATCAAAAAAGTGATATGTACTAAACTTAACCATACGAAATGGCGTATTTTTGTATAAACCCCAGATATACCATCATAAATGGACTTTTTACATAAAATCCCAGTCCATAATCTAAAAAATTGAAAAATTACTGCGGTGAAATTTTTGGGAAATCTCGGATTTATTTAGAAAAATACTCACTCTTAAATAATATTTTGGAAAATACCATTTTTAAAAATTGGTAATTTTTAAAAAAACTAGAGATAACCAATTAAGTTACTTGGAGTAATCAAGAGTCACTTAAAGTAACTAGTCTGATTACTACAAGTATCTCATCAATTAGTTAAAAGTAATGTTTTTATAAATATGTTTAAAAAGTAGTATTTTAATAAATAATTTCAGAATTTTTCGAAAAAATTTAAAAATCTGAGATTTTTCAAATTTTTTTAAAACTTTCCCATAAACAATCAAATTTTCTCATCACAAAATGCCCATCTTTCGAAGTACAGTGCCCTTGCACATGCACAACGTACAATTTGCCAGACCAAAGTCGCCAAATATCTAAGGGGGTAATTAGCAATTGTCTCTTTTCTTAGTGAAAATTACACCTAATATCCATTTTTTAAAATTTCTTTCAAACATACCCGTTTTTAAAACTTCTTCCAAAAATACCCGTTTTTACGGTCCACATTTCATATGAAAAATACGAGTGGTCCACATTTACAATGTAAATTTTATCCATGAGGTACACATTTCATGTGTAAAATATGAACGGTACACATTTCAAAATGTGTGCCAATTTTGAGTGTAAGTTTTATTCACGAAATGTGGACCGCGGTATATATTTAATATATGAAATATAGACCATGGTCTACATTTCATGTGTAAAACAGTGGTGGTCTACATTTCTCCAAAAAGGGTATAAAAACGGGTATTTATGAAATAAACATAAAAAACGGGTATTTATGAAAATATGGTCTTAAAAACGGGTATTTATGAACTTTTCTCCTTTTCTTACTCCATTTCACTGTGTTATACGTTCATTTTTTTTGGGCCATATAGAAATATGACCAAATTTTGGGCCCAATTTAAGTAAATGTCCCTTTGTCAAATGTTATACCAAAATGTCCGGTATATATGCTTATATACCAAGTATAAAATTTTATATACAAGTGTAAAAAATTAAATACCAGTACATTTCAGTACAATAACTAAAATTAGTAGATATGTTTATCTACCAAGTGTAAAAATATATATACCTAGACATTTAGCTATAAAATTTAAAAAGTGGACATTTATTTAATCAAATTTAAAATATTGGTCATCCACCTAAATTTCTCTTTTTTTTTTTCTTTTTATAATTAAATAACCAAATATAGAAGATGTCAACTATCAATATATATATATATATTAATAGAGTGAATATATAAGTTTTTGACACTTGTATATTAACCCCATATATTAACTCTTATTTATGTATTAAATACATACGTTTTTATATATATAACTGTCATTTACGATCAAGTAAAATATAGGGGCTTATAGAAATATGACCAAATTTTAGGCCTAATTTCAGTAAATGTCCCTTTGTCAAAAGTTATTGCAAAATGTCCGGTATATATGCATATATACCAAGTGTAAAATTTTATATACCAAGTATAAAAAATTATATACCCAGTGCATTTCAGAACAGTAACTAAAATTAGTAGATATGTGTATCTACCAAGTGTAAAAATATATCTACCTGGACATTTAGCTATAAAACTTTAAAAGTGGACATCTACTTAATCAAATTTAAAATTTTGGTCATCCACCTAAATTTCTCTAAAATATATTGGCTTTCTTAATTTTTTTTTCCCAAAAAAAAAAAGAAAAAAAGAAAAGCGCAACACAGACAAACGTTGTCAAATTAAAACAGAGTCCTTGGCAACAGCAGCCACCTAATCAAGATGACTTCTTACAAAATCATCAATTGCATATATAAATTTCATATATTTTACTCAAAAAAATAAAATCATACTGTACTTACTTCCAATTACACATGAAAGAGTGTAGTATAATCTACCACATAATTAATATTATATCTCTTTATCATTTTCTCTCTTCCCTATTTTATGCTTGCTTATGTAGTGGACCTTTTAACATCGAAGTTAAAACTTTACTTTTAATTTGTTAGAAAAATGGATCATTTATTTGAAAGGGTAGTTTGGGCTTAAGTGGGCTTGAGAGCTTATGTGTGTAGTAAAATCAAAGTTGTAATTCCATTTTCATTAGCTAATTTGGAGCATGAATTAGAATGCGACCACTTTGTGTAATTGCAGCATAATCTTGTTTTACTCTATGAGTAAATTAAATTGATATATCATGTGTCCAAATTAGAGCTAGAGTGAATAAGAAATTGATGCTCAAAATATGCTTATTAGTATTGGAAAATAGAGAAAGAAAATTAGAAAAAGGCTTGTCCCATATTAGTTGAGAAACTTTTAAACTTGTGCTTTATATAGAGTTGCATTTTTTATAAGTATAACTATGTGTAGCGAAAATGCTCTCTCAAGCGTGCGCATGGGTTTAAACCACCTGGACTTAGGCTCTGATTTACATGGGTTCGTGTGTACCTGCAACTGTGGACACGAATGTCGACCCCGAAATCTTGGACTCTTGTAAAGCCATCCTTTTGCTGCGGCTAGGTTTATTTTTTGTCTATTTTTCATTCCATTTTGCTTGCTTCTAAAAGAATGTTCGAAACTTGAAAAAACATGGTAATAAAAGGCATGATTATTATTTTCAGAAACTGCCATTTTAAATTCATAAAGAACATTCAGTTTTGGCTAGCAAGATATGGAGTATTGGCTGGTGAGTAATAGCCAATTTATTGGTATTATAGAGCATTCATGTTGGTTTTTGTAACCTCTCTTTTCGCCTACTATATAAGCAGACCCTCTCTACCTCTTTTCTACACATCAAAGATCTCAGCTTCTCTTATTCTCTCCTTAACAGCTTAGTTTTCTTTGAGTATTTTAGTAATTAGTTTCTAATTCTAGTCTTTTTCCATATTCTAGTTCTAAAAATCCTTGAGTGAAAAGAGTTCTAAAAGTTTCTAGTCCGTAGAGTGGAGATATTGGTGCTTCACTTGCTACTCTTCATCGTTTTATACTGTTAGAGATGTCAATGTGGGCCGGGCTTTATGGACCAACCCACATTCCGAAGAAAAAGCACGGTACTGGCCCGGCCCAGGCCCACAAGGGGCCGGCACGGCACGGCCCACATTTAGTCCTTCTAAATATAATTTTAAATATATTTCTTAATTAAAATTTGAAAAAATCTTAATTAAATATTTTCATTTATATGTTTTTAATGTTATTTATTTACTTATTTTTGTTTATTTTCAATTTACTCAAATTTTAAAAGAATATGAATGAGTTTTAGGCCCATATTTGATATTTTAAAGTATAGAATAACAACGAAATTAGGCCCACATTGTGGCCCATATTCAGCCCGCATAGGTACAACCCACTTAGGCACAGCCCACTTAGACCCCCCTATAAAATGTGAGCTGGGCCTGTGGGCTGGGTCGGCCGGCTCATATTTTAGGCGGGCCGGGCCTAGGCATGGTACAAAGCCCACTTTATATACTAGGAAACTGATACTTACAAAATCCTTAAGTATTCTACCAAATAGAGCAATGAGTTTTAAGAACCCTTTGTGGTACACATACCTCGGTTAACTATTTTTTATTTTGCAGGATTTTAGAAGTGCTGTTGAAATTCCGTTGAAGTCTGGAGCAAACTTTTGGTAACTTTAAATTTGTCTTAAAGTTTATTATAAACGCAATATAACCTTATATATTGGATCTTATTATTTTTCCTACATAATAAATCGGTTTTCTTTAAACTTTTTTGTGAAAAAATTGCATTTAAAGAGATAAATCGAGGTTTGTTTCCATTTTAAAAAGGACTTCTTGACTAAGTCCAGATAAAATATAGAAACTGTATATATACACATTTATATATATATTTATATATTCTAGCAGCCATTATAGAGTCAAAAGCGCCCACAAAAACGGTGGCGGATCACTATCACAATCTTTCACCATCACAGAAACTTTATTTTCAAAACTAATATTATAAGTTATAATAACCATCTCTTTGTTTCTTTATCCCCTTTAGTTGCCTTTATAATGGATAATTCAAGCAAGGCTAGCTTCGTTGTCTCTCCCTTCAAGTAGCTTTTATATAGTAAATCATTTTTTTGAAAAAAAAAAAGTAGTATTTTCCTTACTTAGAACTTTTCAATATATTCTGCTGAAGAAAGTCAATTCTTTTGTTAATTATGTGAGTGTTAAAAATGTTCTTAAAAGACTTTTTTTTTTTTATCACATGTGAGATATTTGTTAGTGGTTCTTGCCCTGATATTTTTATATATCCACTCCAAATAAATATTATTAATATCAATTACAATAAGAGCAATTATAAGCAAACAAACATAAGACCTATATACTTACAGGCTCTTGTGATATAGCTAGTTCAACTTCGAACCACAAATTAAGTTTATTAATTAACTACATATATTTCTTTTTCAGATTTTAGCATTCCATTCTTTTAATGTTGAAAGAAGTAAATTACTGGAAGCAGTCTCTTTTGTAGAAAAGGCTTATGCCTTGAAACTTATAGCCTTGTATTTATTTATTATTTTCTAAAATTCAAAGCCATTAAACTTGACGACAATCAAGACAATGATCCATCGGGATCAAAATCATCTACTCCTTTACTTATATTATCTTGTTCTTTAATAAATATTTCATTTGCAGTCAGAGAACAAACACCCCCCCCGCCAAAAAAAAAAAGAGAGTCGACCAGTTCATCTATTGGTAGGCATGTCAAACATATATGCTTTTATCCTCTCTTTTTTTTGTCTTTTTTTCTCTTTAACACACGTATATTTGGCATTAATTATTTGGCAACTAATTAATGCCTGAAATGAAAATATAAATGCTTATTAGATGTTATTTTCTAGCTACAGCATTACAAGATACATACACATAATAACTTTAATAAGCAACTAAAAAAAGATCCCGATAGTTGCTTTTGGATTTTAAAATTTAAGGAATTAAATTTAGTTTTATAATTTATTGTTCTAAAAATGATAACGTAATTTAATATTATTTAAGTGTTTCGGAGAACAGAATTTCATAAACGATATCAAATTCTTTCTAAGCAGTTGAAATTCACCTTATTCTAATTTCTAATATTGAATTTCAGCGTAAATATACTTACTATTTGCTCGTTGAAATTCACACTTTAGTTATGTGAATCCAAATATCTCTTAATATCCACAAATCCAAATGCATCAATATTAAGTATACTATATTTAACACATTGACAATTTATGTTCCCAATTTTCTGAATCATAAATTTATTTTCTTAAGGTAAAACAAAAAATAATATGAGAGATGTGATTATGATACCAATATATATGGTAATGATTTCAGCAATTATTATGAACCCAAAAACCTTTTCTTCTTCCTTTCGAAAAAAGAAAAAGAAAAAGGCTTTTCTTCCTTTTTATTGTTTTAATCAAAACCTTTTATTCTTCGAGTTATCAGCTAACACATATGGCATATCATCTATTGTTGCCTGTTATGTAAAGGTCAAGTGTAAAAATATTTCAGCCATTATTGCTGCTGTTGAGTCAAGACTACATATAAATCTTGAGCCTGGAGGGACTACTTGTACGCCAAATATAATCAAATATCCCCTAAAAGAACCGACCAGAATCAGCTTCTTTGCGTGTAATAATAACCATATTTAAGGTCTGTCTTTCAAGGTATTACCGAATTCAATTAGATATTAATTAATTAATAACACAAATTAATTACTCTTAATAAATTACTAATTAATTTAAATGATGGAGATAACAAAAATGTGAAGAAGATACAAAAATATTTTATATGGTTCAAACCTACTCTACAGGTCACGCATAGAGATTAAACAAATTAATAATAATCTGAATGATACAAACACCAATTAACTTATATAATAAAAGATTGGGAATGGCTACGGTAGGGGCGTCTCTACGTAGGGTCATGTCTTAATTATCGTTGGATAGGAATCTGTGGGGAATAACGGGAATCTGTGGAGAATCTATTTATATATAGATTCCCATCCAACGGTGAATAGACAGAGCCCTACGTAGGGGCGCCCCTACTGTAGACGCGCCCAGATTAAAAGATTCTCTCTTTTTAAATATTCATGTTAAGTCAATTAATCAGTATTGTTTAACAAGTACCACTCGACTTGATTTTCTTCTTGCTTTCTCTTTATTCTAAGTTCCTAATCGATCTTCTCCCAAAATTGTGAAGTTTTCCTCCTAGGAACAATAGGAACACTCAAAAAAAAAATAAAAATTGCATAAGTACACAATAAAGCTATAAAATATTTCTAGTGATAGACAAGCCAAAATACACAATGTTCTCTATACACATATCCTTTTTGACAAGAGGCCTTTATATAGAACAACCTTAGCCTTTACTCATCAATCCTGAATCATTATTAATAATTGACTACATACATTTAGAAAGTATTCCAATTGATATATACATTTTTCCCAAAAAAAATCTTTCTTGTCAATAAATGTTAATTTTCCTGAAATGTTGCAACATATATAGGGATAACTGTAAAAAAATACCTTGAAGTTTAGGTATTTTGTAATTTAAATCCTGAAGTTTGGACTCTGCAAAATAATACCTTAAGATCAAGAATTTCTGAAAATTAATACCCTGGACAGATTTTTTGACTAATTTTATGAACGAAAAAATAATAATATCCTCCATTAAAACTATATTAATCCATATTATTCGTCTTAATTTTGATGATAGTATTGTATTTTAAAAAGTTAACCAAGGGTATTAATTTTCAAAAATTCTTAATCTCAGGGTATTATTTTATAGAGTCCAAACTTCAAGGTTTAAATTGCAGAACACCCAAATCTCAGGGTATTTTTTTATAGTTATCCCTTATATATATATATTTCTTGTTGACTTTGATCAATATGCCTACTCCAAGCCCCACTTGAAATAAGAAAAAGCTTTAAAAAGCATACAACCTTAATTAATTACACTTTATACCTTGTTTTTCGACTGTTTGTTTAGTTTATATTTTATATTTTGGTTATAACAAATTTATACCATCTCTCGGTCAAATACTAATTTTGACTATTGAGTTTACCAAAACTCCCTTTAGACTTTAAGATATATGTTTTGATACTTAATAATTTAAATTTAAAACTAAGATTAATAGTTAAAAGAACAAATATTAAATAAAATAATTTATAGAAGCAAAAACCTATAAATATTAAATACTATTTATAAACATATTTATAAATTTTAGATAAGTTTTAAATTTGAACTTCTTTTCAAATATATATAGTTTACTTTAAAGGATATTTTGGTAAATATATTGACCAATGTTGATAATAATATATTTATTTTAAAAAAATGCAATATATAAATTGAATAAACTGTCAAAATACAAGGCATAAAAGTGTAATTATTTCTTTTTCTATGTCACAAAGGAAAAAAAATATTATGAAGTCCGTGCAAGAAAGCCATCTTAGAACTACAAGTACAAGTCAAAAATTAAGCACACCAAAAAGAAAAAATCGTGAAGATGAACCAAAAATATATATCCACTACAGGTCCTCGAAGGGATACAAGTACATTCTTTTCCAAAGAATTTTGTTAAGGTCAAAGCTATTAGTATGTTTGAAACTTTTAAAGAACATGAATAATCTATTAATATGGATACCATAATAAAACTCACATGATTCTATATCTACGCACAATCATGATCCGTCATTAACCGTATCACCCCTTTGCTCACAAAGCTAATAACATTGAAAGTGTGCCAACCACTAATTAGAATCACCTGAAGGTCACAAAAACATGATAGCCTCATATTCTTTGATTTATATATGGAGTTATTTATAAATCATTTCAACACTTTTGCATTATAAAAAATTGGATAAATTGTACACACCTACACCATACAGATAAATTAAGAAAAATACCCACGTTCGGTAAGGTTTAATTAATTAGCTTTGATTAGTTGTCAAAGAAATCCTAAACATATTATTGATAAATAAAATTACAAATTTTGGACCGCTGCAAAGTTTTTTTGAAAAAAAATTACGAAATGCAATTTTGTATATTAAAATTTCTATAGTTGAATAAAAACATTAGTTTATACAGTACTGATTTTGAGTAAAAGTACTAATATATGTGTGTATACATACACACATATATGTATACACACACATCTGTATGGTACTTATTGAGTGGAGGGTAGAGCGTTGAAGATTCATTAATTGATTACTACTTTTATAGAATTTAGTATTCAGCCAAATCGCCTAAAGTAAGCTTGCTTAGGCTATGTACAGTCTGGAGTATGAAGTTGAAGACCAGTAGACCACTGATTGAGGGGTTTTTTTTTTTTTTTTGAATGACTGATTGAGGGTTATTATACTATATAATAATAGTTTGCCATATGATTTGTTATCACATACACTCATATTATATGGTAATCATAAATATGATCGAGTTAGTACCCGCTTAATATTAATATTATATTAAATCTGTGGGCTTAGCTAGGGAAGAGAGAGAAAATTAAATTTACTTTTTTTTTTCCTCCCTTTTTCTTTTGGTTGTGGTCCATTGAATTTGTTCCTGTACCTGCACCTGTACCTGGAATTAACTGTTGTACCTTTCAACTTGGCTGGCCCCTTTTTTTTTTAGGAAATAAATAAATAATTTAGACTGGCCTTTTACTTCTGCATTCTTTTTGTTTTGTTTTGTTTTTTGTTTTTTTTGTTTTTTCTAGTGAAAGGCATTCTTTTTGTTTAGGCACTTTAATTTTTTGTTTTATTTGTATTTTTGATAGAAATTACCTCAAATTTTATTGAGTTACTTACATTTTTAGACTTACAAGTACTTTTTATTTATAATACACTCCAGATTTCAAGTGGGATTGCTTGTGTGCTTGGAAAATTACCATTTATTTATGCAGTAGTTTACAATGTTATTCCTTATAGCATTACCAATAAAACTAGTTCCTGAAAAGAAGTTACTTGGCTGACACGTATCACATACATGGGAAATTGTGTTTTGTATATTTATTTTGCATCTGTATAGCAAATTTTAACATCATAAACTAATTAAACTAAAACTTTCTTTTTGGTTCTGTGGGAGGCTGAATAAACAAAAGAGTTCAATGCCATGCACAAATCGGCCATCACTCCATTGACTATCTAACTTGTGAACATTTTGGTCACGAAGTTCTAATTTACGCAATAAGATCCCGAACTTACCATTTTCTTGCAACTAAGTCCAAGCTACAAACGACTTTTAAATGTGTTATGGAAAACACATATCATATGAGGAGTATGTGCTTGTATCTTAAAGGGTATTTGAGGAGAAATAAACTGAACAAGAGTATTTGGAGAGAAGGAGAGAAAGAGAGAAGCAAGCTCTTCATTTTTAAGCATTTCAGAGTTGCAAATTTAGGGAAAAAATTTTATAAATAAACTTATAATGCTTGGGAGCAAATGTCCTCTTCAAAAAGGACAATATGCTATTATGGAGGCCAAGTTGACAGTCTCTATCATCAATGGAGAATAATCCATGATAGGAGGAGATTCTATGGGTACCAAAATAATAACATAAGTTGAAAGTTCATCGCTATTTTCCCAGAGAGCGATTGAAAGGTCCTAAGACATGATTTTCCAAAAGAAAAAGTCCAAAATTTCTCCACCCTTTACCTACGAATTTTTGGAGGAAGTTTCTATTTCTGAATAACTCTAAATTCCGCTTTTGTAGAATTTTCTACTAAAAGCCTACCTAAACTACGTCTTTTCCTGCCTATTTTCTAATTAAGTAAAATCTCCTAATCAACCCTTGTATAAGTAAAATCTCCTAATCATCCCTTGTATACTCTTTCAAATTTTAATGTGTGCTCCTCGGATGTATTTTCCATGAGACATTTAACACACGTTTGCAATTTGGACTCAATTGTAAGGAAAGAGCAACTTCATGGGCTTAATTACCAAAATTAGAATTCAAACTCAAATATCACAAGTTAGATAGTCCAAGGACCACTTGTGCCATTAACCCTAAACTAAACTTAAACTCAAGATTTGGTGTAGAAAAAGTAAGAGATATTATTGCTAAGACGATCCCATCAGATTTTATTTAAATACTGTTTTAAATACTAACATTAATAGTGTCTTTAGACTTTATTTGTTGATGTGTTTGGTTATAGATTAAATATATGTATTATTTTGTGTAGAGAAATGTTCAGTACAAAATAAAAGAGTTCAATTTCCTCTCAAAACAGATTTCTGCCATAAATACTAAGCGTCATTTGACACAATGTGATAAATTGATATTTTCTTACGTAGTATTACAATGATTTTATTTTATTTTATTTATATTTAGGGGGAAAAATGGCATCGGCGGCATTCTCACTCCTGCCACATAGATTTTGCTGTTGGAATCACATTGGGTTATGACAATTTTTAGGACATGAGTGAAGCGAAAAGGGTCTTGGCTCTGCCCGAGAATAGATGCATATTGGCAGCCAAGGGTTTGGGTTGAAGTAAATACCAATTTTGGATTCGAAACCTCAATTGGATAGATGCAGAGGTTCCAAACATCCTTGATGCTATGCCACCACCACAAGCAGTCTATGATATTTTTATTATTGATTATGCACGAAAAGAAATTTATTTTAGAAAGTTGTGCTATTTTCTGGATAAAATTTTCCGCATGGTCAGCCAGCAGTAAGAGCTGGAAACAAGCTGCAGAATCCAAACGCGCCTTTTCCTCTGAATCCTCTCCATGATTCCATGATTTTTAATTAAAGGCTAATGCCGGAAATCAATGTTTTCGTTATCGAAATTCAAACCCAGAAGAATCCATCTCCTTAAATGCAAAATAAACATATCAAATCAAGTATGTAAATTTTATGAGCTACTTCTTAATTAGAGTACTATATGATCAATGACATCACCAAAATCTAATGCCATATCCCATTCAAACACGACGATGTCCAAATTAATTATATTTGAGTCAAAATTAGATACGACTAAAAACAAATTTCTTTTTATTCTTCTTCATTGCTTGAGTTCAAATAATTCTACATTCATGGATTATTGGTTAGGAAACTCAAACGAATCAGTCCATTGGTGTAACTTTGTGGCATTGCCCGTCTCCTTTGTTTTAATTTAATTTAATTTTTTTGTAACACTCCTTTGTTTTGATTTAAATAGCACTTGTGACACGAACATCACGGAGTGTGGTAAGGACTAACACAAACTCATGCAACAAAAGTGTCTCGGAAAAAAAAAAAGAGACAATTTTAAATAAAAATAACAAAAAAAATAAAAATCCTAAGGATGGAAGAATACCGTGTAAAACTCATTTGTGGCCCAAGTGATATCGAAATAAGTATTTATATTTATCAAAATTAAATAATCGGCTTAATAAATTAAAGTGTACTTAAATTTTATTCGTCAACAAGGATTGTGACTCTTCTAAATATTTGTAACTATTATGAACACATATTTGATGAAAAATAAGTCTTTATATTTATAAATAGGGTTTGATCTCTCCCCATCCATGATTAAAAATATATATTCTATCTATTAAACGTATTGTGAAAGTCCAAGACTAAGAGGGAGAAAATCAGATTTCTGCGTCACTATTTGCTTGGCATATTAGAGGCTTTTTCAATAGATCCAAGTATAATGTCTTTTGTTTGATTGAAATTGGAAGTTCTAAGATTGTTTCAGATTATTGTTTATATGCATATTAAAATTTTGCGTAATTAAAAAAATTCTAATATACTTGACATGGCAAATCTACAATTTTTTTTTTTTTTTTTGAGGTATACAATATTGTTATCGAACACTAGACTATCAATTACTTGTTCATTTCACATAATACTGAGATCATTAAAAAATAAGAAGATTAAACGTTTAATTTGTTCATGAAACAAATTCAGTTATTTACACATTATGGGACTTGCATATTTACATATAAATTATCTGGAATGAAAACATTAACAACAAAATTTTAGGGTATTAGGAAACTAGCTAGAATAAATCATAAAATCAATTGGTTGGTTTAGGATTCGTGGGAGGATTCGTGGGAGTGTGTATGAGTATGTGAGAGGAGAGGATTCAAATCCAAATTAGACCAATTTATGTATAAACTCATAAGACTCTCATTAATATAATCATGTGACTATCAAATGAAACTTTCTTAAACCAAAAATCATCAACCATTGAATTAAATTTCCCAAATTATGAAATTTGAATTTCCTTCTAAAGTTTAACACTTTAACTCTTGAATTCTGAATCTTTATTCTGCATATTTCCTTTCAAATAATGACTGCATCAATAACTCTCGTGTATTCCTTCATTAGAAAAACAAATAAAGAAAAAATGAAAAAAAAAATCAAGGCTGAAATTTATGAAAAACAACATTGATTTTGATTTTCTTTTTCTCTTTGAAATGTACCTTGATTCTGTTCTATTCAATATCATTCAATTTACAATTAATGATGCGTCACAAATTTAGTTTAATTGGTCACATCTCTAGAAGTTGAGTCTTTGATTAACGTGAGATTAATATCAACGACTCAACATTATCCACTTGCCCCTATAAAAAAATAAACATTTAGTGATAAGTCTTTTAGTCACAATAAATTTTTTTGTTATTAAAAGTGACATTTAGTCACAGTTAATAATTTTTTGTGACTAAAAGTTGACATTTAGTCACAAGTTGTCACTAATGTATTTTTAGTTATAATTTTTTGTTTATAATAATGAAAATTATTGTGACTAAAAATACATTTAGTCATGACAAATTGTTATTTTTGTGACTAAAACTTTTAATCACGGACTTTTTAATCATGACATAAATAATATTNTTTTAGTTACAATCTTTTGTTTATAGTAATGAAAATTATTGTGACTAAAAATACATTTAGTCATGACAAATTATTATTTTTGTGACTAAAACTTTTAATCACGGACTTTTTAATCATGACATAAATAATATTCTTTTAGTTAAGAATTTTTGACGTTTGGTCATAATTTTTATCGTAGTTAAAAGTAAATGTTTTTTTTTTTTTTTTTTTTTGTAGTGGTCCTATGAAGCACACGCAATTCTATATTTAATTGGAAAATCCCTAGGTACTTTTTCAGTGTTTTCACCGACATATAGGTCTATACTCTATGTACTGAAAAGATTATCTTGTTGTTTACAAATTTCATCGTCAATACCATACCAGAAAAAACACACCTAAGCTTGCTCATATTTCCTAACCACTTAATCATTGATCAACAAAGATACTTAACTTAATCATTGGTCCATATATATTTATATTTGACACACGCATCCACTTTTCAATGTACTTCAAAATCATGTTTTGAGCACTTTTCCAAACAATGGTTCAAGAATGCAGTCCAAAATCTTAGAGCAGAACACCCAATTAGTTGAAGTGGTTGAAAAAAAAAAAACAAAAACCCAAGTCTAATAAAAAAAATCAAGAAGTTGAAATTGCTAAAAGTGGAATATAAGATATGAAGGTGTAAATGCGTACATATGTAGCAGCCTGGACATTAATACAGTAGCCGACATAAAGTAATAAGATCACACAAGTGGTGCACCTCAGCAAAACTAGTGGTGGTTGACTGACTTGTCTATTCTATCACACAAAATATTAAAGGCTCGAATAAAATAAAATAACCAGATTCATTTAGTCCCTAATCAGATTACGCGTTAAAAAAAAAAATCATGGCACAATGGTCTCTGAACTATCTAATTTGTAGCAATTTGGTCTTTAAAGTTAAAATTATAGCAATTAAGTTTCTAAATTTTCTGAAAAAAGTAATTTTACTGTCTAAAGTCTATTCTTAAATTTTTGACTAAAAGTACATATAAGGAGCACATTATAACATTTGAAAGTGCATTTAAGGGAATATAAATTAAATGAAAGAACTTAGAGAGAAGAAAATATATATTGTTTGCATTTTTTAGGATTTTTGAAGTTACAAATTTTAAAAAAAAATTTATATGATTATTCATTTATATGCTTTAAATTACTAATTTATCTTTCAAATACACTTTTAGATGCTACACATACTCTTTATATGTATTTAGATAATTTAATGACCAAATTACTATAAATTGGATAATTCAGGGACCAATTGTGCCATTAACCCGGAAAAAGAAAAAGAAAGGAAGAAGAAAATAAAAGTAATTTTGGCAAGATATGTGATAGTTATATTTGGTCAAAAAGCTAATTTTACAAGAAACATATCTCCCGGTCAACTTGGGCTAATTTCAGAATATAAAATCTACGTTGTACAATGTATCTGATGTAAGAGTACATTACTACAGTTCTTTTAAATGAGAATATTAATATGCTATGACTAAAATGATGTGGTAAATGAATTTACGTATTTAAAATTTTTGTAATATTTTGCATTGTGTTTATCATGTTATTTAGACAAAGTTGTTAAACCAAACCAATTTGTAGGCTTCCACTTGTTCTATATAGTGAACGACAAATCAACTTTCAAACAATATGCCATTTAGGTGTTTTTACATTAGGCGACTTCGTTTGTTAGACTAAAAATAAAATAAAATAAAATAATAAATATATATATATTTAAAAAAATTCCTTTAAGATGAGAAAAAGCATAACCATATTTGACAGTTCTCTAATTTGTTTGGTTTTCTTTCTCGCTTGTGGTCATAAATAGTAATGCTACCTCCTGATAAATTGCATAGAACAATTAAGTGAACTTATGTGCCATCATATGATTGGTTTTATCCCCTCACTAATCGCCATATCGTTCAAATTATAATTCTAGAGTTAGAAGAGATTTTCATCACCCAACCTTTTACGGAAAGAAAATGATTCGTTTTTTTTTTTTTTTTTTTCACAAGAAATATTTTTCTGCGTAGTTACCCACTATCTGTTCCTACTTCCTAAAGTAGAATATATCCACTATTTAATCAATGCTTGTTGCTATCTTTAACTATTTATTGTTGTGGTTGGGACCTGCATAGCACAGGGGAAGAGAGAGTTCCACTCAACTCAAACTGGTCTTTTTTTTTACTTTTTTATTTTTTTTTAAGTTGAAAAAAAAAAATGATAAAAAACATAAAAGAAATAAATAACAGAGTTTTGTCCACAAGATAAGTATTTGACTTTCCCCACTCAAACTCAAAATTTAGAGACTGCAGAGATGTTGCGTGCACGTGAATGCTCCAATTGGCTAATTACCTTTTTGATCTTATACATGTATCGTCCTACAGTACGTACACATATTTATCAAACTGATTTTCATTTTAAAATCGCAATTATTCAAACTCACAAGTTAAATGTTTATCTACCGCAGATAATGCTAAACCTACGTAATATGTTATTTTAAAATTCTTTGTGCAAAAACGAAAAGTAATGCAAAAAAAATTGCTTCAAGAAAAAAAAACCACACCAATTGGGTCATAACAAAGACAAACTTTTCAATTTTTCTTGTCTAAAAATAAAATTCAATTAGACTCACGTGACAATCTATGATTATATCTAACATAAGTTTACAATAATATATGATTTATGGAGTGTTTTATATATTCATCATCCCAGTGTGAAATAAAGATATAATCGAGAATCAAGTAACGTTATTTGGTACAAGTTTTTAGTGGGTAAACTCATTTTTTCACATAGTATGTATGGATTTCAATTTAAAAGCATGTATGTTTCGTTTAATCTAAGCTTTTATTATAATGTTTGGGCCAAGGTTAACTTAATAAAAAAGTCAAGGTAAAGCATATCCGTCTTGATCCTAAAGTAAAGAAAACCATTACTATAGGACCACAAAAGTTAGCTAAGGTTCTGGTTTGTTGGACCAAAGACTCGTCTGAAATCTGAATAATGATTTTGTGTACTTGAAAACGAAAGTCTTTTTTAAATAGAAAAATTATAAAGAATCAAATTGCTGTTCCTCTGATTTTCTAACATGCTTCTGAGGGAAACATTAAAAATGAGCCTTTTGTTTGTGTTGTGTTAATGTGTACTGATGGTTCCAACTGAGTTTTGCATGTTTCAATCACTCTTAATTGTGGCGACTGGCGAGTAAGGCATCCAATATAGTTGAAAATAGAACTAAAATGATAGTGACACTTTTCACGTCTACTTCTATAAATTACTGTGTTTGAGTTTGAAATTGAGATTAGTGAAAATTAAACTGTATAGATAAATAACAAAATCATGTAATTTCTAACTAAAACGTGCTCCTTTATGAAGGGATGTAAACAGAGGGGGACATGGTAATGTCAGAAAACCTGAATGACCTCGCCCCCAATTTCATACCAAGACCTGCCCCCAACTCACATTTTTCATATTATAATTTTTTTCAAACAAAGAAGATATAAAAAAGAAATATTAGTACAGTATGTTTAACCTAAAAGGAATACATTAATATTTAAAAAAGAAGAAGATAACAATTTTTTTCAAAATAATTTTGTGCTATATATTGGGTTTTGATTTAATATTTTATGTAACATATTTCAAATGTCAATATATGGTAGCGAGGCAAAATCCCGACCCGTAAGGGAATTTTCAGTGAATTTGTCTGTTCGCTGTTTAGTTTTCCCTATATACTCACGGTGATCAAGGATACCCCGCGTCCCCGCCTACATGGCAAAAATGACATCCCTATCCAATTTGTTAACTTCTACAATGTTGTTCTAATTTGTTCTTTTTTTCTTGGATTACCATAGATTTTTGACAAAAATGGCAATCTTTTCATTAACTCTCTCTCTCAGAAAAATAAATGAATAAATAAAAGAAGAGCTAATAACTATTGATTGGGTTGAAAATACTGTTGGGGTGGGCTGAAAACTTTGATAATTAACAATAATAGTACAATTCAATGGTAAATGGTGGGACTCAAACGTATCAAACACAAAAATGCTCGTCTCACCACCGCCGGGCACCGGCACTAATGAGTAATGAGTAATGAATAGTTTGCTTTTAACTTGAGAATAGATAGATATTGCACCATATTCTATTTTAATAAAAAAATTGGCTAATAAAATTGTTCTCAGTTCAAACATATTTTTCCTTAGGTTCGCGAGAATATACGAGATCTTTTGTTGTGCTTTGTATTTTCTTCACATGCATGCTAAAATTAGGTTTTGAACATAGAGTGGGGTTTTTTTTATTTTTATAATTTTTGTATTTGAGAAATTTAGACATATTTCGAAGAGATTTGAGTAAGACTAACTGAAGCTGAACCAAATTAATTTACCAAATACCGTACTTTTGGAAAATTTCATGCTTTGATAATTGATGTATAGTCAAAATATTGCAAATTTACCAGTGATTGTAGGTATATCATAGGTCATGTTTGATATACTTTATAAGGACTATGTATTGTATTAATTAAACACAATATTATGTTTGGTTGTGTTTTTATATTGTACTATTTAATGCGACATCAAAATTTAGTACAATATAGAGAGTATTATCTAATACGGGAAAAAAAAATCTGTATTATACTATATTATAACATTGACTATCATCATTTTTTCTTCCTCTATTTTCTTTCTCTTCTATTCCTTTCTCTCTTATCACTATTCCTTTTTAAAAGTGGTATTTTTCTAAATACTTAAAAGTAATATTTTTCAAAATTTGTAATTAGAATGTGGTATTCTTGAAAAAATAACTTTTGAAAAGTGGTACTTTAGAAGAAGTATTTTTCAAAATGGTATGTTTCTAAATAAATTTTTAAAAGTGGTATCTTTTAAAAATTAATTTTTAATTCAATATCTTAATACAATGCGAGACCAAATATAGTATTATAATAGAATATATCACAACACAATAGAATACGGCGTACCAAACACGACCTTAATTATAACCTTGTCAAATGTAAGGGTTGGGAGCTTTTTTATATTAATTAATTTTTTAAAACTTTGGTTATTAGTCAAATATATATGGATCTATCGCATATCGTAGACTGAATTTCACCTTAAAAATCAAATTTGACAACTTTATCATTTTCCTCCTTTCTAATTATTCTTCTTGTTGATTCATCACCAAAATTGAAGAAATTTCGTAATCACAGTAGAATTCCCTATTTTAGAAGTTTATGCTGCATTTAAAAGCAGAGAGTAAAATGTAGATTTGAATATCTTTTCCAGTTTTATTTCTCAGAACGTCTACTGATAGAGAAACAAGAAGAAAAAGTAACACGGTTCTACAAGGAAAGACTTACAAAACCGAAGAAGAGGAAAATGGGTATAAATATTCATTAAGATGGATAGAGACTAATTTGACAACATTACACAATCAGATTAGGCAATGACAAAAAGACACATACCATAAAGAGAAAGCGTGTGCATATATATATATATATGGCACCAATCCATAGGTAAAAAAAAAAAAAAAAACCTACANATATATATATATATATATATATATATGTGTAGGGATATATTGCGCTCTATTTGAGATTACTTCTAAATTATACTTTTAGCGGTTAGAGGGGGAAAAAAAAAAGAGAGAGAAATGTTTGATAAGTTATTATTTTGGTCAGTAGATTTTAAAAGTTGTTGTTTAACTACTATTTTAACCATAATTTAAGAAACATGGTAAGAGTTACTTTTTAGAGCTAATTATGCTGTCATAATACAAATTATTTCAAATAACATTTTACAACATACACAAACACAATATGTAGTTTACCAAATATTAGATCATGCTTTTTTTTTTTTTTTTATTAAGTGGGGCTTAACTAATGACCACCACTTATTACAAATTTAAAGGAAAATAACACACACACATTCTACCAAGGCTTGAACTCCTGACCCTTCCAAACTCACACACACATCCCTCAAGCCTTGGACCAACTGAGCTAGCCCCAATTGGCTATATTAGATCATGCTTTTAAATAGCACAATAGTTTTGTAAATTGAATTTATCAAACGCCTTAAATGCGTAAACTTTAAATTTACCCAATGCCCGAAATGCATAGACTTTTTTTTTTCCCTCATAATTATTTCTTGCTCACAATACAACTAGAGCAGGACTACAACACAACTGCAATATAATATAGTACAATACATCAATATCAAACTGACCCTATGTAAATTTTACAAATATGGGACTAATCCTATAGGTATTTATTTTTCTTTTTAATATTTTCATGGTTTAAAGTGTAGAGATAAAAAGAGTATTAAATATTATGTATTTATTATATTTTTTTCAACTACTCAAATGATCATAGCTATTAGATAATGGTCATAGAGAGGTTAAAAAAAGCCTACTAGATTAGGACCCGGGCTCTCTTCTAAAAGTATAATATATTTTTTCTTTTTTCCTTCTATTTTTTCGATTGCGATATAATAATTAACCATCAATTAATATGTTGTTGGCAAAAAATAATCGTTATCATTAATTATATTACATATACATGCATTACCTATCTATGTTGATTTTACGAAAATAGTTGAAATTAATGGAAAGCAATTTTAGATTTGTCAGTTGGGGTTTTAACTATTCAGGAGATAGGGGTTGGCACCCATCACATGCATGCATTTGGGATCTTTATATCCATGTAAGTTTGCTAATGAGATGTCAAAATCTAAAGGCTCTTCATTTTGGGTTGCTAGTAGGTGTCATCAATGCTATAAATTTTGGAGTACGATTATTGTGAGGAAGACAATGTAGAATGGCACATCGTGAATTCGATATATATAGGAGTACCGCGGGTACCTGTTATATATATAGATATGGTTGCTATAGGTATTTTTTTTTTTAACTTATGTGTAGGTATTTTATTTTTAGCTGTTAGATCATTATCTAATAGTGATCCAACGATTATAATGATATGCATGAAAAGACGTGCATCATTAATGCTATTTCTCTCTTACTTTTTATTATTAAAAAATATATAAGATAAATTTTAATTGACCAAAATAATATCTATGTACAAGTAAAAAAAAAAAAATACCTACTAGATTGGTGTCCTATATATATACAAGAATTCCATATTGCTAGCCCTTAAAATTCCATAAATAAACAAAAATAGATGTTAAAGCCTGATAATGTATAGTTAAGTCCTTTTTTTTTTAAAAAAAAAAAATTAGAATGGTGACAAATTTAGAAGTCAACCATTTTTGCACCAAAAAAAAAAAAAAAAAACCAGTAGAGACAACGTTGCTAGCAAAAGCAATAATATTGTATTTACTATTTAGCGAATGACACATCTTGTTGTTCACAACTTCCCTGTAAAATTGATACAATTCATTTGCAAATTGTGCACTTTCAGAATTTGCAAATGAATTGTACCTCTGTGATGTTGTTTGTTGTTGTTTTTTTTTTTTTTTTTTTTTTGTGGCTGGAAATATCTTTTTAAGCTAGTTATTTGTTAACGAAGCAAAACCTATAATACCTACACAATTGACTCCTAATTTTTTTTTTAAAAAAGACAGAAAAAAAGTCAGTAAGAAAATGAGTGGAAATAAAACAAAAACGTTAAACGCGCTTTTCTTTTTTTAAAATATTCTTCCAGATATTCTATTGCATAACATGCGGATTCTGAATTTCATTGTCCAGTTTCACATTTTATTATTTGGATTCCACTTTTCCTTTTTTTTTTTTTTTAATTGAAAAGGTTCCAAACTTCCTTTTAACAGAGATCACTCAGTAAGTGAAAAAAAAAAAAAACTTAAAAGAGTATGGCCAAGTGTCCATAAAAGGCCATTAGGACAGAGAATGTACACTATCACTACACCTACTCCCCCAACCAACCTGCCATTTCACGTAAAATCCTTCCAACAGGGTATAATCTATTTTTTTTCTTTACCAAAAAAAAACCATTTTCTTTATTTTTTTACTTTTTCCACTTAAAGGACACACAGATTTCCATTAATTGCTTTTACAATTACAGCTTAGAATTGCATATATTAATTATAAAATAGTATCTCTCTCTACTAAATTTCCTTAAACCGTTGAACCAACAATAAATTCCCTTCGGCATTTCCATCACCCTTACTCAAAATCACTATAATTATTTTTTGAACAACACATAAATCCATTAAAGAAAAAAAAAAAAAGATAATATCACTTTTATATCTTATATTTTGATACTTGGTGTAATTTGTACTTTATATTTTGATTATTATTAATATTGATCATTAGATTTAAAATTTGTCATAAATTTATACTTCGACACTAATTTAGAATTAATGTACCAAGATGATTTAATAAACTTATTATCGTATCAGTTTGTATATATTTTACTTTCAATTTTTTAAACAGATCGTATCTTCGTAAATTAATTGTTCTAAATTATTATCAGAGTATAAATTTGTAATAAATTTTAAATTTAAAGATCAATAATAACTAAAATATAAAATACAAACTTAACAAAATATCAAAATATAATATATAAAAATAATATTATCCTAAGAAAAAAATATTTTGATTTTTCTTTTTCTTCTCTATTTTCTGTTTTCAATCAATTTCCAAATAAAGAAAGCCATCTTTTTCATGACTTCCCCTCCTATAAACATTTAAAATTAAAAATAATTACAGAGAGTGAAACCGAAAAATGATAAAATAGTAGAGTAATAGAAAGCTATAGATTTGGGCTTAGCTGGAAGAGGCGGGATAACCGGAGGTCAAAGCCTCCCTCCCTCACTCCCTCTTGGCCCTGGAAAAGCATAACCGGCGCCGGAACTGGTTCTGGTTCATGCCCTGTACACGTGTCAGTAACCCAACTCCGAGTTACCGCTTACACTCCCCCGACTCATTGACTCACCGCCGAGTCTTTTTTTTTTTTTTTTTCTCTTGCTGAATCTCAACTCAAGCCCACTTTCTCTGTTCAACTTTCCAGGATCGTCAGACTCTTAAAAAATAGATTAAAAAGACTTTTCTTTCTCTTTGTTTTTTCATTTATTTATTTTTAGAGAGAGAAAGAGAGTGGTGCTAGTCCGCAACAGCTCTTGGTCAGCCATTTTGTTCTCTCTAGAGTTTTAATAATTTCAAAATATTGTTTTCTGGGCTTTTTTTTTTTTCTTTTTAAAATTTTTTTTCTCCATCTTCTTTCTCTCTCTCTCTCTCTATATTTTTTTTTTGTCAACCGAAGAAACTGAAGATTTTAGAGCAGAGTAGGTGGAGAGAGAGAGAGAGAGAGAGAGAGAGACCTAAAAGAAAATTATACAGATTTGTTGGGCGGCAACTGTTTGAAGAAGAATCAAAAGCTTGTAAAACCAACCCCCAAAAAAAGAAAAATCAAGGTAAGACTTTCCCATTTCGTATTCTCTCTTCTTCTTCTTCCGTCTGTTTAGAGAGAGAGAGAGAGAGAGAGAGAGTTGTGGGGACTTTTAGAGAGAGAAACAGGGGAGAGGGGAGAAGGGATAATGCAATTTTCTGAACTGGGTGTGTGTAAGTTGGAGGAGTTTCGTTACAGTCAAAAACATGTATACATGTATTTCGCGTACCTTATTTGAGAGTTAGGCGCCGAAAAGGAAGATGGGTTTTGTGTTTGGATCTCTATATCAGTGTTCATGAACCATGGTGGATCCGCGGAGCACAGAATCCTGCTGGGCCTTCTCTTTCTTCTTGTTATTGTCTCTGTTTGCGTCCACATTCCAGCAGCCGAGTTCGCCACCGAGTTCACCCGCCGAGCGAGCCGCGTTGCTCGAACTCAGATCGTCCTTGGGGTTGAGAAGCAGAGACTGGCCCAGGAAAGTCGACCCTTGCGTTTTCTGGAATGGGATCAAATGCGAGAATGGCAGAGTTGTGGAGATTAACATTTCTGGGTTCCGAAGAACTCGTCTCGGCCGTCAGAACCCACAATTCTCGGTCCAAGGTTTGGCCAATTTAACGTTGTTGACTACCTTTAACGCCTCCAATTTCTTGCTCCCGGGCCCGATACCGGACTGGTTCGGAGACCGTTTACCGGCGCTTCGAGTGCTTGATCTCCGGTCTTGTTCTGTAATTGGTTCGATTCCGTTTAGTATTGGCAACTTAACCAATCTTACTAGTCTTTATCTGGCTCGTAATAACCTTACTGGGATTCTTCCCACTAGTTTGGGCCAGTTGTCTCGGCTTTCGGTACTTGATCTTTCTCAGAATTCGCTTACTGGATCTATTCCTTCTTCGTTTACCAATCTTAAGAATCTTTCTCTTCTTGATATGTCGTCCAACTCCTTACTTGGGTCGATTCCTTTGGGCATTGGGACCCTCTCGGGGCTTCAAGTTCTGAATCTTTCGAGTAATAACTTGTCTTCTTTGATACCTGCTCAGCTTGGGGACCTTGCTAGCTTGGTTGACCTTGATCTCAGCTTCAATTCTTTGTCGGGTCCTTTGCCTCTGGACTTGAGAGGGTTGAGAAGCTTGCGTAGAATGGTACTTGGGAACAATTTCCTTAATGGGTCTTTGCCGAACAATCTGTTCCCTACTCCAACTCGGTTGGAGTTTGTTGTTCTTAGACACAACAGCTTCAGTGGTGGTCTCCCCAGAATTCTTTGGTCGGCGCCTGGCCTGCGGTTTCTTGATGGGTCAAGTAATAATTTCACTGGTCAGTTGCCTAATTCAAGCGCGAACGCTAATGCCACCGTTGCGGTACTTGATATTTCTGAGAATTTGTTTTATGGAGGTCTAACACCAGTGCTTAGAAGGTTCAGTTCTGTTGACCTGTCTGGAAACTATTTCGAAGGTGGGGTTCCGGATTACACACCCACTAATGCATCTCTTGAAAGCAATTGCTTCCAGAATTTGAGGAATCAAAGGACTGTTTCAGAATGTGAATCATTCTATGCGGAGAGGGGTCTGCGTTATGAACCGCCGAGTTCTGCTCAACCTCCTATAGCTGAGACTCCTAAGAAGAGCAATAGGAGGAGAGTGATTATTTTGGCAGCCGTTCTTGGTGGGGCTGGTCTTATTTTGCTTTTGGCCATGTTGCTTGCCTTAGTTCTCTTTTGTGTCCGTAAGAGAGGTAATACTACTCAAAGAGGAGTTGGAGTTGGACCAGTTCCTACCAGCAGCAGCCCTCCTCCTGGAGTATCAATTAACTATTCGAGCGTAGGAGATGCTTTTACATACCAGCAGCTGCTCCAAGCCACAGGTGACTTCAATGATTCAAACCTCATAAAGAATGGCCACTCGGGAGATCTCTTTAGAGGAGTGCTGGAAAGTGGAATACCTGTAGTGATAAAAAAGATTGATTTGCGTGCAATCAAGAAGGAAACACACCTGGTGGAATTGGATTTCTTCAGTAAAGTTTCACATACAAGATTTGTACCCTTTTTGGGACACTGCTTAGAGAAAGAGAATGAGAAGTTCCTAGTTTACAAGTACTTACCCAATGGGGACTTATCAAGTTCGTTATACAAGAAAACCAATACAGAAGATGGTCTACAGTCATTGGATTGGATTACGAGATTGAAAATTGCATTAGGAGCTGCAGAGAGTCTCTCTTATCTGCACCATGAATGCAATCCACCTCTTGTGCACAGGTACTTTCAAACTTGCATCTTGTTCCTCTCCATTGCTTTCCCTTCTGTTTTCCACATAATCGGTTATTGTGATATCCTATTACAAAGAAAGCCGGATAAAGATGTTTTGATATATGTCTTAAATTTTCTATTTCATCATTGAGGGACTTCAAAAGTTTATATTACACTGGAAATTTGCTCTTTTGGAGATATGAATGGTCTTAAATATTTTGCAAATATCTTTTCTTCCGATATTTCTTCTCAAAATGGAAGCGTTATTCCTCGAGGCGTTTCCTGTGATAAATGGTGGTGCAATTTGTAACAAGATTTTCTTGTGTCACTGAAGAGATGTCCAAGCAAGTAGTATACTTCTTGATGATAAATTTGAAGTGCGGCTAGGGAGCCTGAGTGAGGTCTGCATTCAAGAAGGAGATACTCATCAGAGCAAGATTACCAGGTTGCTGCGTTTGCCACAGTAAGTATTCTTTTTCTAACTGTCTATATTTGATATGTTTCCACTTAGTTGTAATTTGTGGGTTTACCCATAAGAACATTGTCTCTGATTTTACATATTTACCAGTTCTTTTGTTCGATAATTCATTTTCAAAATGATTTTTTTTTTTTTTTTTCATTTTGCGGTCACCAGTTAAGCTGCTCTGTCAACTAATTTTTCGTTTTTTAGATTTTTTTTTTTATCTTTTGGTTTTTCAGAGTCAGCCTGTATTTTATGTTTTGTAGGCTAGAAGATTGACTGAACTTAGATGTAAATGTTCACTAATCTCTATCCAAAGCCCTTCATTTTCTTTTAATTAATTCACTTAGTAAATCAATGATGTGAAAAGTAAGATATTTTCTTCTACAATCTCAAATGCAGCAGAGCACTGTTGCACATTCCCCATTAATATAATGGATGTGTTTTGCTGTAGTTGATATTAGCAAGATGAAAATTTCACATTTTACGTTTAGGTATAGCTATGGATAATTTTTGTGCCAGTACAGCTAAAAGCAAGGGGTAATTTATATCTACTTCTTTAAGGTTATTGGCTTCGGCTAATTGCTGCACTGCCCTTGACCTTTTTCCATGTTATACTTGCTATTTTCACTATTTTTGGAGAGATGATGTAATACAGCTTATTTTTCTTATTTGATTTCTCTTTACATTGCAGGTCTTCTGAGCAAGGTTCTTCTGGTACGTACTCATTAGTTGTAAAACACTGCTATATTCTCATAAGTTTTGTTCTCTTCCATTTTCTTTATAATACAAATGGAAGATTTTTCAATGGTTTCAATTTTTTTGTGACTATGAATGGATACTAAAAAAATTAGTGATAGCATTAAATTTTTTTGATGTTGATAAATAGCATTAAATGTTTTTGGCCAACCACCAAATTAATCACCACCGTAGAATATAGATCTAACGGCTTAAACCATTGTAACCATCCGTGGGTAAATATTATTGTAACCATTTAAACCAAACCCTACAAATATATATATATATGGGTTTTTGGCATGTTTGGTCCCTATATTATTATAAGATTGGCAAAATGGTCCCTAAGTTAATTTTTTTGGCAATTAAGTCCTTAAGTTTTAAAGAATTTGGCAATTAAGTCCTTTTTATTTGTTGATATTAAAATTTTCATGAAATTGAACATGTTTAAGTGAAATAAATTGGTATTTCACTAACATTAATTAGCTTGGAAGGAAAATAGAAAGAAATTTTAAGAGAAATTTTAAATTTTTTTAGAATTTCTATTTTTTAAATTTTTTATATTATGTTATTAAATGTTGTTAATTTTTAGTTATTTTCCTTCAAATTCTAACTAATGTCAGTAAAATATTGATTCTGACATTCAAAAATCTTTGCATGTGACTTGAAAATGCTTAATTCTATCCAATATTTGAATAATTACTCACGAAAAGGGCTTAATTGCCAAAATTTCTAAAACTAAGGGACTTAATTGCCAAAAATAATAACTAAGGGACTATTTTGCCAATCACGAAAAACACAGGGGCCATTCATGCCAAAAACCCTATATATATATGCTGCTCTTAGTTTTACCTCTTCGGCATTATGTACCCTGTTATTTGTTTAACATCTGCTTAGCAATCTGGTATTGTTCAGAACTGAGTAATATAATTCATTATCTTCAACTTTTTCTAGCCATAGTTTTGTGACAGATTTTGAATCCATTAGATACTTGATTAATTATGGCAGTGGCAGTCATGTTTTGAGAACTTTATATTTCACTTGCATCGTGAAATGTGAATTTCACACCCTAAGTGTGTGTCTCTGGAGATTGGTTTGAATATGACCATGACGTTCTTGAATTGGCTAACTTTTACTAATTGGAAACTTGCATCCCACTATGCTAATAGAGCACCTATTTAAGTTTTAACTCAGTTGCTTGTGGAGATATTATTGATGGCCCTTGGAGGCCAAATGTATACTTAAATACATATTTCTGAAAATACAAGTATAAGCTCTAGGCTTCTAGCATATAAAGACTAACACTTACAAGTCCAGTGTTTTAGAAAATATTAGCTACCCCTTTTAAAAAGTCAAGGATGGACTTCTGGGGGCTTTCAACTTGATGAGTGAGGACCATGTTGCAGTATAAACGGCTTTCACTCTAAAAGAAATAGCAGGAAAGTCTCGTATTGCCTATGTGGTTGGATTATTTTGAAAATTTTTGAGAAACTGAGTAATTATGGTTCAGAACTAGTTAAAGTTTCCAAGCATATGAGCCCAAGCTCTTTTCTTTCCTGTTTTTTCCCCAATCGACCGTGTCTGGTGCATTTGATAATATTTGCCAATCCAGAGGAATTTACTTGCACTATAGTGTTTACTTTCTTCATTTGTTATTAGAAACTTGAAATACCCTTTTTTTCTGACATTTACTTGACATATTTGTATTGTTTGTATAAATACAATGCATATGAATATTGGTCCTAAAGTATATGTTTCTCTCAAAATGCCAGGTACACCAACAGCAGTATGTGCGTATGATGTTTACTGCTTTGGAAAGGTCTTACTTGAGTTGGTAACAGGCAAATTGGGCATTAGTGCTTCCAGTGACGCCCAAGTTAAGGAAAGTTTAGACCAGACACTACCATACATCAGTATATATGACAAGGAACTTGTGACGAAAATAGTGGATCCGTCTTTAATCGTGGATGAAGACTTACTGGAGGAAGTATGGGCCATGGCCGTTGTTGCACGGTCCTGTTTAAATCCAAAGCCTTCGAGGCGTCCCCTAATGAGATACATCCTCAAGGCTCTGGAAAACCCTTTGAAGGTAGTAAGAGAAGAAAATTCAGGCTCGGCAAGGCTCAGAACAACTTCCTCTAGAGGGTCTTGGAATGCTGCTTTGTTTGGTAGTTGGCGTAGCTCATCCGATGTAACAGTGATTCCAGCTACCCCTTCAACCAAAGTGGAAGGAGGGAGTGGTTTAAAACATTCAGGAACGACAGGTTCTCAGGGAAGTGGGCAAAATGGTGCGGGTGATCATTCGTCCTCGTATAGACGGCATTCTAGGGAGATATTCCCTGAACCATCTAGTGTACAAGATGTAGAAAGACCGGATCAGGACTAGTAGAGACATGTTATTAAATTGTTCTTGATTCTTTTGTCAATAATACAGCAGGCTTCCCATTTTGAGTGCCTGTGTGTGTGGTACCCCCAGCTTGCTCTTCTTGATCTTGAAAGTCAAGACGGTGTTTTCAAGCATATTTTTCTACTTGTGAGTGTTTGAAAAGGCGCATACATTAGCTTCTCTGCAGGGAAGGTTTGAAGTTTCCATCAGATTACGATATTGTCTCTCAGGAAGCTGAACTAGTTTGTGAATGAAATCTGGGAAGGAGATTTGGAAACAAAGAAGGTCAGGGTCGGGTGCCTCTGGCGGATATGGTTCATATTTGTTTCACAGCTTGTTTATGGCAAAAACAAGCTACAATTTTTTTGCAATTGATTTTTTTTTCTTTTTCTTTTTGGGGTTCTTGTTTACTTTCTGATCCTCTTGTGGGATGTAAATTGTAATTGCTAAAGATCTATTGATTCTAATCAGAATTCAGATTTTGCTTCCAAAAAAACAAAAAGAAAGAATTGCACGAAATGGTAGCAGTTAACAGGATTAGCAGTTTTTTTTTTTTTTTGGTATGCATGTCCGTACATGATTTTTCATACTTTAAAAAAGGAAAAAAAAAAAGAAAGAAAAAGATTTGTCAGATGAGACAGAAGAGACTAATGTGTTTTTTTTTCCCCTTTAGGTTAATAAGTGATCAACAAATAAGGACAGAATTTGGGACAACTGGTAAATTTTAGTAAGTTCTTACAGCCTGAATATTCCTCATGATGTCCGTGCTGTGCTTCATCTCATGATAAATATTTAGGTCCCCTTTTATGATTCGGAGCAACAGAAGGAGGTCATTCCAAATTATTAAGGAAAAAAATTGGGATAAGCTCCAGTTGTAAAAAATAAGGTTTTCTTTTTTCGCATGAGGTAAGGAGATCTAAATTAAAGCTGTAGCTATGGCCATCCCACTTCTTAGACTGTGGATGTTTCTCGAATTCTCATCTCTTTTTTTACCGCGAGATTCAAAGTTTAAACACTAGATTTTGGTGGGGTGGCATGGCAATAATGATTAAAAAAAAAAGAACCATTGGAGGAGTTGGGATTTTTTAGTCTTGCCAAAGAATGAAAGTAATTTGGGACTTCGAAGCTTTCAATGAAGCTCTATTTGCAAAGTAAGGGTGGAGGGCTTATTCAAAATGGAAATTCACTGATCAGCCGTGTTCTCAAGGCAAAATTCTACCCAAGTACCTCTTTTATGGAAAGCCCAACTCCCCAGTGCTCCTTCTTTCACGTGGAGGAGCATTCTTTGGGGTTGAGAGAGTCTTACTCTTGATTTGCGATGGTGGATCAGGAATGGTGTTAAGGTGGAATCTGTATAAAGACCCATGGCTCTCACGACCATTCACATTTAGACCAATCACCTATAGCAACAATGTGGGGGAAAGGTAGACATCTCGGATATTATTTTGATTCGCCCTCAGAGATGGAATGTCGAGTTAATAAATAATAATATGTTTTGAAGTGTAAACCGAGAGTGCATTGCTAGAACTCCACTCAGAAGAGAAGGCATTGAAGATACTCTTTCCTGGCATTACGACTCTAGAGGAGCTTATAGTGTTAAATCTTGTTATGAAGCTATCATGAATGATGAAAGCAGAGCTACAGGTTCACGTCCTAGTTTGAACGAAGAAATGGTGGTTATTGCTCTGGAGGTTGTGCATACAATAAGGTAAAACTAAACTGTTTATTTGGTGGTGTTTCTATGACACCATTCCTTCCTTAATTTGGCTTGAAGGGGGGTTGATTATTCGACTGTGTAAAAGATGTGTCGAGGAGGAGGAGGAACACTATCCACACGCGTTGATTAGATGTAAGTGAGCAGAGGCGTGTTAGCCTGTTAGGTGTTGCGTGCATACTGGCTTTCTCTTTGCCAATGGAAAGCTGGTTCCTTTGTTGATCTCCTTATTGTTACGTCTTAGAAAGTTAACAAAAGCTGATCTTGAAAGTTTTAATTTGTGTAGTGCTTTGCATTGTGCGATCTTAAATCTAGATTATTAGTCAATGTCAGGAAAGGAAAGTCAACTAATAAATACGTTAAGATAGCATATGTGTTTTTTCTAATCGAAATGCGACCTCTTTCATATCGATAATATGCGACCAGTAGGAAAAAAAACTGTATCAGGCTTCTTCAAATGGATAACCTGCGAAGAGAGGGAAACAAGTTTCTGGGTATAGATTAAGTAATTAATTACTCCATTTAGGTTATTACCCAATTGTGTTGTTACCCGAAATTGTATCCTCTGATTATGTACTTTCCTATTTTCATAATTGGGAAATATTGAGCCACCCTCACCTATATAAAGGGAGCTCGGTCTTATAGTTTTTCACAACACAATCACTTCACTACACACTCTCTGTAATTCTCTCTTTGCTCTCAGCTTGAGACTTAGAGAAACTCTTGTAATTATCTAGAGGCTCATATTTTTTGGAGCTGAACCACTATAAAATTCTTGTCTTCTTATTTACTTTAATTTATCAACCATTTCATACACAAGCCACATCTTACAATTTTCTAAATTCGTCGTTGACAAAACCTCCGTCAACACTTTGGAACCTATGATTTGAAAGGAACAATTTTATTCATAATGACTTCTATAGACCTCCTAAATTGAATTCGTCGTCGTTGACAAAACCTCTGTTAACACCTTGGAACCTGTGGTTTGAAAGGAACAATTTTATTCATAATGACTCCGATAGACCTCCTGAACTAGTTGTTATACATAATGCTATTACATATTGTATATAATTAGTTTTACTAGTAGGATTAGTTAGTTAGTTAAGTTTTTTGTTTCAGTTGTTACTTAGCTGGTGTACAGCTGGCATATCAGATATTTTATTGACAGCTAGTCACTTTGTATATATATATAGCCTCTATTGTATAGTTACAGAATAATGAGAAGAATCCATTTTTACAAAGTTAATCCTAGCGTAATATGGTATCAGAGCAACTTGTTTGTCCGTACTCTGATTTCACCGACTCCATTACTGCTGGAGCTTCGTCTTGCTGTTCATTGACTCCATTGTTGTTGTTGCTGGAGTTTCTTCCTCGATTGAGTCCGGACCTCTTCAATTGAGTGTTTCTTCTTTTTCATTCTATGGCGTTCCATAGTTCTCAAGCTTCGAGTCAATCTGTGCAGTCTGCCAATCGATCTGCCATTGACGAACCATCAAACTTGTACTTTCTTCACCACTCTGACAGCCCAGGCTTGATTCTTGTTTCTCAGCCTCTTACTGGAGATAATTACGCTTCCTGGAGCCGTGCAATGAAGATTGCTTTATCAGTCAAGAACAAGATTGGCTTCATCGAATGGCTCTCTTTTGAAACCTACAGGTACTAATCTTGATCTGCTTCAAGCTTGGAATCGTAACAATAACATGGTCATATCCTGGATTTTGAACTCTGTTTCTAAAGATATATCTGCTAGTGTGATTTACTCTGATTCTGCTCAAGAGATTTGGGCTGATCTTAAAGATCGTTTTCAACAACATAATGGCCCTCAGATCTTTCAATTGCGCCGAGAATTGATGAATCTTTCCCAAGCACAGAATACTGTTAGTGTATATTTCACGAAATTAAAGACTCTCTGGGAAGAATTAAACAATTATAGACCAGTTTGTACTTGCGGACAATGTACATGTGGTGGTGTTAAAGCTTTGAATGCTTACTACCAAATGGAATATATAATGTCCTTCCTGATGGGTCTTCATAACTCCTTTGCTCAAATTCGAGGCCAATTGTTGCTTATGGATCCCATGCCTCCTATAAACAAAGTATTTGCCTTAATTTATCAAGATGAACAACAGAGAAAACTTGGGATTCCTGGTTCTGATTCGGCAAACACCATGGCTTTTGCTGCTAAAGCTAATGGTTCCAAAAGTTCAGCACCTACTTCAGGATATTTCAATACTAGTGGCAACAAAGGATTCAATAATTCTGGAGGTTACAGAGGACAGAAGAAAGAAAGACCCTTTTGTACCCATTGTCAATTTCATGGTCATACAATTGATCGTTGCTACAAGCTGCATGGTTATCCTCCTGGTTATCAACCACGACAGAGAGAAAATTCTCAGGCTTCTAATAATTCAGCTCCTGTTAATCAGGTTTCGGCTTATTCAAGTTCTTCTACTGTTAATGCTAATGATCAGCCTTGTGTTGGAAACTTCTTACAGAACCTGGATACTAACCAATATCAATGTCTAATGAGCATGCTCTCAAATCATTTAGCTGCCTCTGTTAAAGCAGCAAGTAAGGATTCAGATGGTCCAAGTACATCATTCACCACAGGTATATGTTTTTCAGTCTCATTGAATGCTATTTTTTCATCTCCAAGATATTGGATAGTTGACTCAGGTGCTACTCGACATATTTGCTCAAACGCTAATGCCTTTATCTCATTGAAACCTATTCTTAACTCCAATGTTACCTTGCCTAATCATACTCAAATTCCAGTCCGTTTATACGGTGATGTCAAACTCAGTCCACTTTTGATACTCAAGGATGTGCTATATGTGCCAGAGTTCAAATTTAATCTACTCTCTATCAGTGCTCTTACTATGCATTCTCAGTTCACTATCGGTTTTCTACCTGATTGTTGTATCATTCAGAAGCTTCACAGCAAGAGAGTGATTGGCAAGGGTAACAAATTGGATGAGCTCTATGTTCTAGATGCTGCTGATATAAGTTCCTGTGACGTCAGTTGTGCTTCTTCACAATCTGCTCTTGTAAATAAAGTCTCAGCCACTGTTTGGCACAATAGACTTGGTCATTTGTCTTACAAATGTTTAGACTTGTTGAAAGAACAGTTACTTTTTGATGTAGACAAAGCTCGTAAAGCTGGTCCTTGTTATACTTGCCCATTGGCTAAACAGAGAAGATTGTCTTTTGAATCTCATAATAATAGAGCTTCAGCTCCTTTTAATTTAGTGCATTGTGACATTTGGGGGCCTTATCATCTGTCTTCTCATTCTGGGCATCGTTATTTTGTGACTTTGGTGGATGATTATAGTCGTTTTACTTGGATATTTTTACTTAAGCACAAATCAGATGTTACTTCTATCATTCCAAAGTTTTTCAACATGGTTACAACTCAGTTTCAGACTTGTATCAAAATGTTTCGATCTGACAATGCTCGAGAGCTGGTTTTTACCAATTTCTTTAATGAGAAAGGAGTCTTACATCAATTTTCTTGTGTTGATAGACCAGAACAGAATTCAGTAGTGGAGAGAAAGCATCAACATCTCTTGAATATAGCTCGAGCCCTATATTTCCACTCTCGGGTGCCTATTCATTTTTGGTCTGAATGCGTCCTTACTGCTGTTTTTCTTATCAATAGGACACCTTCTCCATTACTACACAACCGCACTCCTAATGAGCTTTTATACAAGTCTGCTGTCAAGTATGATTCTTTCCGAGTATTTGGTTGTTTAGCATTTGCTTCTACTCTTCCTGCCCATCGTACTAAGTTCCAACCTCGAGCTCGGATTTGTGTTTTTCTTGGCTATCCACCAGGGATGAAGGGGTACAAACTTTATGATATTGAGACTAAACAGGTCTTTATTTCTCGCGATGTTATTTTTCACGAGGATTACTTTCCCTTTCATACAGTTGTTCCTCCAGATGAGTTAGTTGATCCTTTTCCAGACATTGTTCTTCCTGTCCCGAGTCTTGGCATTCCTTTTCCACCTTCATGTTCCTCTCCTTCTTTCCTTAATGCTTCATCCTCTATTTCTCCCACTTTTTTACCTGCTTCCAATGATCCACCACTTCGCCGGTCTACCCGTGTTCATCATCCTCCTTCCTATCTTCAAGATTTTCACTGCAATCTCTTAACTCAACATCCTTTACCAACTTGTCATACCAGTTATCCTTTAGCTAATTGTTTATCTTATGATTCTTTATCTCCCTCCTATCGTCACCTTGTTTTGTCCATTTCTTCTCATTTTGAACCCCAATTCTATCATCAGGCTGTTAAATTTTCGCATTGGAGGGAAGCTATGCAGGCTGAATTAGATGCTATGGCAGCTAATGACACCTGGTCCAGTGTTCCTTTGCCTCATGGTAAACACTCTATTGGTTGCAAGTGGGTTTACAAGATCAAATTTAAGTCTGATGGGTCTGTTGAGCGATACAAGGCACGATTAATTGCTAAAGGCTATACTCAGCAAGAAGGACTCGACTTTACTGAGACTTTTTAACCAGTTGCTAAGTTGGTTACTGTGAAAGTTCTTGTGGCCTTAGCTGCCAGTCAACATGGGCACCTTGTTCAACTTGATGTGAATAATGCCTTCCTCAATGGTGATTTATTTGAGGAAGTGTATATGGATATTCCTCTTGGTTTTCAACGACAGGGGGAGCTATTTTCTACAGGGGTACCTATGGTTTGCAAACTTCACAAGTCGATCTATGGTCTTAAACAAGCCTCACGGCAATGGTACTCAAAATTTTCTCATGCTCTTCTTTCTTTTGGCTTCTCTCAATCTAAATCTAATTATTCACTCTTCACCAAGGGATCTGGTTCCTCTTTTGTTGCTCTTCTTGTCTATGTTGATGACATTGTTATCACTAGTCCCGATTCCTCTGTTATCAATGATTTGAAAGGGTATCTTCGTGGTCAGTTCAAACTTCAAGATTTGGGTGCTTTGAAATATTTTCTTGGACTTGAGATTGCTACTTCTGATAAGGGGATTGTACTTTCTCAACGACATTATACTCTTCAACTTTTGGAGGACACTGGCTATCTTGCTTGTCAGCCTACTCTTATTCCTATAGATCCAAAGTTACAGCTTAGTGCCACGGAAGGGGACTTACTTCCTGATGCTTCTGTTTATCGTCGCCTCATTGGTCGCTTGCTATATTTGACTCTCTCTCGTCCTGACATCACTTTTGCTGTTCACAAGCTCAGTCAATTTTTATCTCGTCCTCGTTTACCTCATTTGAAGGCTGTCCATCATTTACTTCGCTATCTCAAGCACCGTCCTAGTCAAGGCTTATTTTTCTCTGCCTCTTCATCTCTTCAAGTGAAAGCTTTCTCAGATGCGGACTGGGGTTCATGTCCTGATACACGTAAATCTGTTACCGATTTTTTCATCTTCCTTGGTGACTCCATGGTCTCTTGGAAAGCTAAGAAGCAATCCACTATCTCTCGCTCTTCTACTGAAGCAGAGGATCGGGCTCTCGCTGCTACTACAAGTGAAATTCTTTGGCTCCAAAGTCTACTTCATGATTTTCAGCTTGCTATTTCCGGTCCTGCTCTTCTTTTTTGTGACAATCAAGCTGCCATTCACATTGCTTCTAATCCTACTTTTCATGAACGCACCAAACATATTGAGCTTGACTGCCATTTTGTCCGTGATAAAATTTCTCAAGGTTCTGTCAAGCTTTTACCAATCCGTTCTCAGCATCAATTAGCTGACATTTTTACTAAACCTTTGCCTTCTTCTCTTTTCTTTCCGCTTCTATCCAAGATGGCTGTTCATGATATCTACAGTCCATCTTGAGGGGGAGTATTACATATTGTATATAATTAGTTTTACTAGTAGGATTAGTTAGTTAGTTAAGTTTTTTATTTTAGTTGTTACTTAACTGGTGTACAGCTGGCATATCAGATATTTTATTGACAGCTAGTCACTTTGTATATATATATAGCCTCTGTTGTATAGTTACAGAATAATGAGAAGAATCCATTTTTACAAAGGTAATCCTAGCGTAATAAATGCTGGGAGTTATCTATACGAGTTCTAAAAAGTTAGAGGCATTGCGACATCAAGAACTAGCCCTCATCCTCCTCGTTGCGTCGTCCGACCTCTCCAAGGGAAATTGAAGTTGTAGGTCGATGTGGCTATCTTTAGCGAACTTGGGGCACTGGGCTAGGTATGGTGATTTGGGATGATGTGGGCATGGTGCGGGGTGCGAAAGCATTGAAGAGCTTGAGCAAGATGCTTACACACCCTAACACCAAGACTGCAAGAGGGATATAAAGAAAGAGAGATGGCCGGTTTACTCCTCTAATCGTTGAACTAATGGCAATCCTTGAAGGGCTACTTTTTGCTATTGAGTGCAGATGTCATATTTTTGCTATGGAGAATGATTCTATTAATGCAATAGCAATAGTAAACTCAACTTGCGTATCATCAAGTAATTAAATGGCCGGTGAAATTATTTTTTTATTGAGAGTAGTTGAGTGTGTGACTCTTGCAACTTTATTTCTCGTTTTAGAAATGAAGTTGGTTGTCAAATATTGTGCTAGTATTACTTAAGTTGGTTGTCAAATATTGACATATTGTGCTACTATTTCTTCTATTATTTGTTGGTACGAGGAAATTGCGAGTTGTATTGCTCTGTTACACTATTATTAAAAAAGATTTCCTTCTTTGGTTTCAAAGGAAGGAAAAAAAAAAAGAAAAAAGAAAGTGATCAATAAATAAGAAATTTTGAGAAAAATAATGGTAGCAGAAAAAAAAAAAGAAAAAAACTTGCATGCAATACTTCTCATTCGGAATGAACTAAAAGTAAATAAATAAGTGCTAGAAGAAAATTAATTTCCTTTTGCACTACTTAATTCGAGATTATTCACTATTATATCTTTAAAATAATTAAATTGCATATCAGTGTCATTTAAAAAAGAAAAAAAAAAGAAAGAAAAATTGTAGGAAAACAAAAAAAAGGAATAAATAAATAGGTGCTAGAAGAAAATTAATATCCTTTTGCGCTACTTAATCCGAGATTATTTGCTATTATAACTTTAAAATAGTTAAATTGCATATCAGTGTCACTTACAACACAAAAGGAATAGAAAATTTAGTTAAATTGCATATCAGTGTGATTTACAACACAAAAGGAATAGAAAATTTAAAAAAGAAAAGGAGGTCCCACCGAGATTTGAACTCGGGTTACTGGATTCAGAGTCCAATGTCCTAACCGCTAGACCATGGGACCTGTTCTGTTAGTATCATCTACCCTATTGAAATAAAGAAAAACTTCCAATTTCCATTACATGCCAAATATCTGGTGGCCGTGTGGCGCCACTTTCTTATCCATTTTTGCTTACCGTGAAATGAATTCATTCACACACAAAAAAAGAAAATGCTTTCTTCTCCGCCATTGCCATCGCCATCGCCATCGCCATCGCCATGCCACTACTCCACCCTTTGCACTCCACGCGCCTCCCTACTCCGTCCCCGCCGGAACCCCAATTCCGCCTCCTTCAATCGCCGGAAAACCTTGCAAGTCCAAAGCAGCACAGACTCCAGCTCCGGCGACCCCCCCATCCCGGAGTTCAACCCCCGGAGCCACAACTCCAAGTCCACCGCCCTCCTCCTCCGCCACCTCTCCCATCACCCCTCCCAATTCGCAGGCCCTAAACCGGAGGACCTGCAACACCCTCAGTTGTCCCCCGAAGAGCGGGTGAGGCTCTTGGAGCTCTCCCTCGTCCGGAATCGGACTCCTCAGTTCCCTGGTTCCCTTTACGTCCAGTCCCCCGGCGATGCTGACGTGGCCACCTCTCTTCCGCCATTGCGGACTCTGTTCCGTGATGTTGATGATGGTGATGCTGATGGTGCTGCCGAGGATGATGATGATTGGGAGATGATAACGCGTGCGATCGAGATTCGGAGGAAAGTGACGGCCGAGATTTTCATGGAGGCCTTGAGAAGGGGCAAGTTCGGGATTACCTATAGCACCAATTTGGTGGGCAAGTTGGGTGGTTTCATCGATTATGTCATGGTTGAAGCTGCCTCCTTGAAGCGCTTGCCGGAGTTTTCGAATTCCACGTTCAACGCTCGCGCCAAGACTGTCATACAGGATTCAAATGTTGTGCCCCTAATCAGGTAAACAGACAACACGACAAAGGGTTCAACCATTCTGTAATTTCTTGTATTGGTATATATTTCGGTTCATTTATATATACACGCATAGATAATGCTGACTAATACTATAGCATGAAGATGTAATGCCAACAAGAAGTTAAAATTATTATCGTGAAACAAAACATTACTTACAGGGAATAAGTATATTTAGAATTTAAGTTTTTTGAAGATTTTTTTGGTCTGGTTTGGTTTTTTCTCTTGATTTTATAGGTGGTTGAAGCATAATTCATTGTCGTATCCCCAAATTGGAAAGCTTATTTGCATATCGAAGGGAAATCTAGAGTCCATTACCCGTCTTGCTAACTGGTTGAAATCAATGCATGTTAAGGGGAGATTCATAGGACTTGCAATGTTGAAAGCCGGAGAAGGAGTTTTCGAACGCACGAACAAAGAGCTTGATGAGACTTTTGAGTACTTGGAGAGAAATGGAGTCAGGAGAGAGTGGATGGGCTATGTCTTGAGTCGATGTCCCCATTTGTTGTCCTACAGCTTTGAAGAAATAAAAACTCGGGTGGGATTCTTCTTGGATATGGGCATGAATGACAATGATTTTGGCACAATGGTCTTTGATTATCCCAGAGTACTTGGCTACTTTACTCTAACAGAGATGAATGAAAAGGTAGTTCACACTCAATGTGCTTTTTTACTCTCACTGATTAATAAGCTCATTTTGCTTCGTGGAATATTTTGTTGTGTTATTCCAACCAAGCACTTTTGAACTATCATATATCCTATTGATTATTCTCAACTGCATTATGGATGATATGGGGATTGATTACAATATGTGTTTTTTACCTATCTGAAGAGACATATAGTGAGATGCTGCTCTTCCTAATCCAGGTCAACTATTTAAAGGAGTTTGGCCTTACTAATGAGGAAGTTGGCAAGTTACTTGCATTTAAGCCAGAATTGATGGGATGTAGCATTGAGGAAAGATGGAAACCTCTAGTCAAGTACTTTTACTACCATGGAATTTCACGAGATGGCATGAGGAGAATACTTACTATTAAACCAATGGTTTTCTGTGTAGATTTGGAGACAACCATTGTGCCCAAGGTATGCCATACTGGATCTACTTTATATATATGTATATATCTTCTATATATCTTTTATATAAATACATGATATATATATATATATACACACGTGCACATGTGTTTTACTTTCTTATAGATGCCTTACACATTATCCGTAAAATTTGAACAACCTAGGTGGACCCTTCTTTTGATTTAGTTACCAACAGTTGATCTTGTTCGTAGTGTCTGTATCCTCCCTCTAGCTAATGTAGTTATTATATTTATTTCCTTCATTCATAACGTAGATTTATGGAACTTTTGTGTCATCCTTCATTCATAATATGGATTTATCAGACTTTTGTGGTCATTCATTTTAATGATAATATTGACATGTATTTCTTCTTCATTGTGAAGGTACAATTTTTTCAGGACATCGGCGTTCGAGATGATGCTATAGGCAACATGCTTGTAAAGTTTCCTCCACTGCTAACTTACAGCCTCTATAAGAAAATCCGGCCAGTGGTTTGTGCTTTCTTACTCGTGTTCTGTTTCAATTTTCTTTTATTCCCTCAAGCTTTTCCTCATCTCTTTCCTTGAAAAGCCGAGCGTGTATATAGTTTTGGATTCTTAAGATGGTACGCAGGAAAACTAAAAGCCTGGTTGAAGAAGTCAGTTTCAATATATCAATCTAGCATTATACGAGTTAAATTTCCTCCATGGTCTTGCTTCAATGTGTAGAAGATAAAAAGTATATAACATAAGGGAAACTTATTGGATTATATCAGGAGCACTTGTTTTGAGTTTCTTGTTATTTTAATTTTACTTCATTTTTCACTGACCTGTACTCAAATGTAGCTCAAAGAAGGTTGCATATCTTTTGCTTTTCTCAGTTGTTATTTTTTTGGCTGTGCAGTAAAACAAATCTGATATGTTCTGTTCCCTTAATTCTTTAGTTGAGGTTGCTTTCATATTTATCAGAACCCTATTAGGTCGGTGTTTTGGTCCTAGATCAGATAGAGTTGCATATATTTTCTTTCCACAATTTTTAATTTTTGACTGTGCAGTGAAAGAAATCTGATGTTCTATTTTAATAATTCTTTATTTGGGGTTGTTTTCATAATTAGCAAAATGCTGGTGGGTTGATCTAGGATGCTCTTCTTTGCATCTTTTGCATTTTTTCACTTAAATGTTGAAAGTTATATATATATATTGGTCCTGCCAATGGTATCAAGTTTCTATTGTTTTTCAGTGAAATAGTATCTAGCTGCAATGGTTGAAACCAGAATGTCCTGCAGGTAATATTCTTGATGACCAAAGCTGGAGTCACTGAGAGGGATATTGGGAAGGTTATAGCTTCGGGACCAGAGCTCTTGGGATGCAGTATTGTGCATAAGCTCGAGATTAATTTGAAATATTATCTGTCACTAGGCATACGTCTTCGACAATTGGGTGAGATGATTACTGACTTCCCCATGCTGCTGCGGTACAGTATAGATGTCCTCCGTCCAAAGTATCGTTACTTGCGGAGGACCATGGTCCGTTCTTTGGAAGATCTGATTGAGTTTCCAAGGTGAACATTGTTACCTATAGCTGTAGTGGCCTTTAGTTTAACTTTAACAATATCCCCTTGCTACTTCACTCTTTGTATCAGTTAACATTAGTCTCATTGCATAGATTTTTATGGTATTTATCACACTTTTGATTGACCAAATTGGAAGTGGAGCCAACTTTTTTTATTCTCTCAAATTTAAAGTTTCTGTATCTGTACTTTCTTTTTACTATTTTGCATTTGTTTTTTCCTCTTAATTTATTAGCTTCTTTCTTCCTTTACATTGATCAAGTTGAAATTACTTGTAGGTTTTTCAGCTACTCGCTCGATAGCCGAATTATTCCAAGGCACAAGATTCTGGTAGAGAATAGGATCAATATGAAACTGCGCTACATGCTGGGTAGTACTGATGAAGAGTTTGATAAGAGGATTGAAGCTATAAGGGAAAGACGCCAAAGATTTGAATCTGGTGTTGTAAATGATAAATCCTGTAATCTGGAAATAGATGATGATGACTCTACACCCAACAGGACAATGGTTGATACCGAAACTGAGGCAGAATAATAATTCCTAGAAATTCAGTGTCTGCCAGTTTGCAGATCACAAAATTGTTTTAGCTTTCTACCATTCTAGTCAATGTTTCAGTCCCAATAACACGCATTCTCAAGCTGTCAGAGAAGGGTAATTGTGACCCAGACTGAATGGAAAGTCGTGTTCAAGAAACGCAGCCAAATTGGGAAGAATAAACCCAAAGCCTTAGATGCGATTGGGTATTATTGCTTATCTCTTATTGTCTTTTATCAGTGTTATATCCAATTTAGTTCATTACATAAACTCGTTTTGCTCGATGGACTGATGATTATGCAATTTGACAGGAAGGAAGACGCCCATTTTACTAAAAGAGTGCTTACGTGAGGTCACTTCACTAAGGAAGAAGGATGGAACATAAGATGGGGTATTCAAGACCAAGATATAAGATGTCTGCCTAGTACAATACAGCATGAAGCTAGAGAACTTTGAGAGTTCTCGGCAGAGGAAACTTGTTTGATCCTTCTTGTTTAAGGTTCCAATTTCCTTCTGTAACTTAAAAGGTAGCATGACTGTTTTCAAATCATATCCACTTAACTCCGAACAGGGTTTCTTTCACCAAAATTATAAAAATGAGGGTGGAACAGAACTTGATATAACTACCTCATTCTTACATGACGCAATCCAAAGAAGATTTATGGTTGATATGGACTGACAGAGAAATACAGTTACTGGACAGAAGAAAATCGATGGTGTGGGAAATGTGGTTATACTTAAGACAGATTTATAGAGTTAACATGGACTACGAAGGATGTTATTCGCTGAAAACAGTAAGATTAATTCTTTGCGAAACTTGGTTCACGAATTTTGGCAAAGCTTTGTAGGATGTTACAAGACAGAGACATTGACTGAATTGAAGCCCTAGGATAAAACGTTTGTCGCCTAATGTGGGTAAAGCTCCACATGACCGAGTATTCAATACTTGGTTTTGGTTTGTGGGAGATTCTGAAAGTTTTGGTAGTGTTACTTCACCGGTGTTTTAAAAAGAAGCGGTGTCCAATATTGAAATGCTATTCCCATCATCAGGTGAGGGAAATAACCTGATCCATAAAAGACTGCATTCCGTGCTTTAGAAATATGTCTGGTTGTCTACGATACATTATTCGAGTATTAGTATTGAAACTTTTGTGAAACTTATGTTCAGTGTTAATAAGATAAATCTTTAACTATTGCCTATTAGCCTATTACTTCAAGCAAGTCCAGCAACTTTCCATATCATTTTGTTTAATGGCACTTCTTTTATCTGTCATTTTTCATTAAAATAAAAAAATTGGAGCTCTCGCAGAAGAGTCATTGCTGAAAAATAGGCAACAATGGAAGCAGGCTCATGGCAAGTACAAATTAGTCCTGCTCCTGCCAACAGAATTATTTGATTCTAGTAATGAATCTGAGAGTAAGAGTCTAACCGAGAAAAGGCTAAACATTTTCTTAGACCGAGAGTGTCATAACTTTTATCTTAATCATGCAATGGAAAACAAAAAGTCCCATTAAACTCTTACAAAAAACTTAAGCCATAGTCTCGAGCTTCGGGGCTGCACCATCTGCATAAACCGGATGAAGCGCATGACCTTCCTTGGGCTCAATATGCACCCACTTACGACCGCTCAGCTTGTGTCGTTCAAACTTAACAACACCTTCTTTCAAAGCAAAAAGGGTGTGATCTTTTCCGATGCCCACATAGTTTCCTGGATGGAATCGGGTACCCCTCTGACGAACAATAATGTTTCCAGGTATCACCCTCTGCGGAACAAGTAAAAGAAAAATGTTTTTGAGTGATTCTATGGAACAAAAGTTCAGCAGGCAATATATAGGGCTTGCTTTTCACATTCAGTTTTGAGTGAGTCTATGGAATATGAGAGTGGAAATCTTCTCAATTAGTCATCTAAACAAAATTCCCACTATTCTTATTAACTTTTAAAAAGAACAAATCATGAAAAGTAAAGAGTTCTATCAAGCAAGCCCTTCACTCTTCGTTTCCTTTCACTCCTAACAACAAACAGTCTCTCACCTCTCCCCCATATTTCTTAACTCCAAGATTCTTGGGCAGTGAGTCTCGTCCATTCTTAGTCGATCCTGCAGTTTTTTTGGTAGCCCAACGTCTGAGTATCAAACTCAATCCTTCCCCAGAAACATCTAAGTTTAACACAGAGAGAACCATGAGCACCAGTTATTACACTAATCGCAGATTGATTGAAAAAAATAAATAAAAAAATAAAAAATTGAGGCATGTGAAATGGAATTCAGAAAAGATGAAGATGTAACTCGTACCAGTAGCACCGTTGTAAACAGGAGGATTCGAAACCAACTGCTTTAGATTCAATCTATTGCATATTGATGCTCTGAAGTTCATCATGTTGATTTCTAAGATGAATCTACAATGCCTGAAAAAAATACAAGTAAATCAAATAATAAAATCATCAATGAATTCAAAATTTCTTAGGACAAATTAGAATAATCAGTCTAAAGTAGCAATCCGAAGCCATTTTATGTACGGAATAAACTTTACAACCAGAGCGTGATAAATTCACTGTCTAAATGTCAATGTTTTCGTATTAACAGTTACAAAACAAAATGATACAATGGTGAGTCCTATAACATTAGTTAGCAACAACAAGAATCTAACATGTAAATAGTGTTTTTATCCTGATTGAGCTATATCTATTTTATGTATGTAATGTCCAAAATCAGTATGTTATTCTTCAACCTTTCTGTATTAAATTTCCTAAAGTTATAATCTAACAGAAAGTCTTACTCTCATACACATATTGTCCTCACCAAAGCCCAATTATAACTATATTAACTTATTTTTCATTCAGTCTAAACTTGGATTTCAAAGGCAAAACAAACAAAATGGAATTCTTTTGGGATGATTTTGACAAAAAAGAAACCATGTCTCTCAGGTCATGGTCTATAGATTTCAATCAATAGGCAAACAACACAATGTTGATATTTAAAACACACACACAAAACGTACGGACGACACTTCAAATTTCGGGTAGATTATACGCACAGTGAGAAGCAAAATAAAATCACAATGTTGATATTAAAATGAAAATAAAAATCGGAGATGGGTCGCTATATGTGACAACACTGGTTCCGAAGCTGGTAACGAAAGAGGAGAACTCAACAACTTTACTTCAGAAATAATCAGATCAGTAAGGTATAAGAAGAGATTGAAGTACCTGAGAAACCCTAAGGTTCGCCGGAGAATGGCGGAGGCGAGAGTCGGCGGCGACGGAATTCAGAGATAAGGTTTTGGCGTTTTGGGTTCGATAGAGGAGGAGGAAGTGGAACTATTTTATTTTGTACCTTTGCACCCCTCTATGTGTTTGTATGTTTTCATTTATGTCCCTTATTAGACTATTTAATACAAAAACCCCCAAAGTTCAAACTAGCTTGTAAAATTAACTTTGAACTCATTTTTTTGAGAGCAAAACTCCCTATATTTTGACACTCCAAATTGTAACAAAAGCTTTTTATAGTATGAAATTGAAGGGTACAATTGGTATTTCAGATATTATACTCATTTTTTCCACTACTTTAGTATATTTTTTTCATATATATTACACATATATAATAATAATGAATCTTATATATTTAAAAATAAATTATTAATTGAATAATACACTTATATTATACTAAAAAGAAACTCAATAATTTTTGTATAATCAAGTTAAAAATCAAACCCTAATTTTAGTCATAAAGTAGAACCCAGCTGAAGAAATCATAATATAATTAAAAGTGCATAATATAACCACAAATTATTTAAAAAGAAAAAAGAAAACTTTATGAGTTAATATAGTGTGAAAGAAGTCAAAAAATCTTATTTGGGTGTTTAAAGTTGCTAAAAGAGTAAAGACAACTGGCACTAGTCAGTGACCTCTGAAAAATGATAGTTTACAGAATGAGCCGCACTAGTCAATGTGTAACAGAATCCACCGAAAAACCCAAAACCTTCTTCCTTTCCTGTAAGCTTCCTATAGTTTCTGAATTAGGGGAAGAGAGAGATCCTTTTCTGTAAGCTTTCTATAGTTTCTAAATTAGGGGAAGAGAGAGAGAGAGAGAGAGAGAGAGAGAGAGAAATTTTAGAATAAACTATGTAAAATTCCAGTTATGTCATTTAATTTTACATCATGTGAAGCTTCCGTTTCAAATAATTCTGAACATCATTGGATTTTGCTCTAAAAAAATAAATTCGAAGTTAATTTTACTAAATTATCGAACTTCAGAGGGATTTCGTATTAGTTAGCCTTATTATTATAGGATTATGTTCACACATATGGTGGCATAAAATAACTATTATTTTACGTATTTATCTTTTGTGAAAAGATTAAAAATGTAAAAGTATACACACTTTTTTTTCTGTGGGAGAAAATAACTTTTTATAATTCATTTCTAATAACTACACACATGCTTACAATTATACATTTGTATTAATTCCCTCTAGAAAAAACGTTTGTAATTTCAAAGGATTAGAAGCTTTGAGCCGTTTCCCTGATATTGATGTACAGAATTGTGCAGACTTTTCAGTTAAATAATTGATCAAATTTTAAGTGTCGAAAACCAGATTATACTCTTACCATGTATATATACAATATCCTTGAATAGTTTTAATAATTCGAAAATCGAAACTTTCAAACCCATTATATCAACTTGCTCTTCGTCCTTTGTCTTTTTCTGAGCTTGGGAAAAATTTGGTAAAGAACGATATAAAAGAGAGATTTTTGAAAATTGAAAGCAGGAAATGGATAGGTCTCTATTTGAACGTTGATATATATGGTTACCAATCCAGTAGGTTTTTTTATTTTTATCTTTTTTACCTATGTGTAAGTATTTTTTTTAGCCGTTGAATCATTCATCTAATGGTGATCCAACGGCTATAATGATGTGCATGAAAAGACGTGCATCATTAATGTTATTTCTATCTTACTTTTTAAAATAAAAAAAAAATGTGCAAAAAAAATTTTCATTAGCCAATATATATATATAGGGCACCAATTCAGTAGGCATTTTTTTTTTTCCTATGTGTAAGTAGTTTTTTTAGCCGTTAGATCACCATTAGATGGTGATCTAACAGTTATAATGAAATATATGAAAAGACGTATATCATTAATGTTATTTCTCTCTCTTACTTTTTACAATAAAAAAATATCATGATAAATTTTTATTAGCCAAATTGATACCTATGCATATATATATATATATATATATTATGAACAGAAATATATATATTATGAACAGAAATCAATCACATGGTTCCACTTTCCCAAGTTGTTTCTGAACAGAACAACTTCAAAAAGAGGAGTCGATATTTTCCCATGTAGAAGTACAAATTGAAATCAAATGTAAGTGATACTGGGATTGATAAATAAGTCAATTACATTGTCATCAATATGGACCATCCGAAATTGCAAATCAATGGGGTTAAAATTTTTAATTCCTTCTGATCCTTAACTTCATTCGTTACTCCCAAAATATTTTTAATTTAGAGGAGGTTTTAGTCGTACTACTTGATTTTAAAGTTCTCCTAAAATATCTTCAATTTAGAGGAGATTAAAATTTTGTTAAATTTGAGAATTTAAAATCTATTGCCTAATCTCATTTCTTCCTAAAATACTTTCTACCAAACAACTATCAAATCTCAAATCCATCCATTAATCTCTCTACCGTTTGCCAACGACTCTCTACGGTCTGGACTCTAGATTGAATACATATCATTTATCAAATCTCAAATCCATCCATTAATCACTCGATTTTTCACATCCAACCAGAGTCCCAAATATGCCGAATTGATACGGGCAAACTTGGTTAATGTATTTATTGAAACTTCCATATTTTTCAGAATCACTTATTTAACGAGATGTAATAATCTGTCCATATTTGATAATGCTATACATCTCGTATTCACGTGGAAGAGAAAAAGTCACTGTAGATGCAAAAGACTTATTTGGAATTGATGATTAATCCTACAGATGAGGCTAAAAAGAGGGCTTGAAGTTCGATAATGATTTGTGTCATAAAGAGAGACTAATCTTCTGTATTGGAACATAACATAAAGTAGGTAGTTCATCATCCAGAAAATGCTTTACCAAAGTCAAATTTCATCTCTGTCAACTATCATTGGGACAGTTATACATCTGTCAATAAACTTACCATGAAAACCAGAAAACAAAAACATAAAAAGACAAAAAACAGAAGAAAATTGATACAATCTAATCAAAGCTGTTGTCACTTTGTTAAATAGGTATCCGATGTACATTTTTCCACCAAAAACAAATGTTTTCTTTAAGACCTTTTACTGAACTCAACAGGTACCAAGTTGTACTAAAAGAGCAGGTAGTAGCCAGGACTAAATCAAAAATATAACAACAGGAGAAATTTGGGTATATTAAATTCCAAGGCGACATAGTGGATTTTTCTTGATGAGACCAAGATCGACCTGCAATTTAAGAAACAAACAAAAAACCAATTCACACAAAGGCAAGGTTGATTAGTCTATCTAGATTTAAAATGCAGGAAATAGTAAAATGGTTAACCTTGGGTCCAAAGAGATCCCGAATGTTGTCAATCCCATACAATATCATGGTCGGCCTGGTTACAAATTCGTCGCAAGAGAGAAATCAATATCATTCCAACATTTCTTGCAAAGAGCCATTACGTTTGAATAATATACGATGATGGTTTCAGAATTATTCTTACCTCTCAAGGGAAAGACCCCATGCAATGACACGAACATCTTCTGGGAGTCCCATTGGAAGCAACATCTCAGGTCTAAACATACCAGAATTCCCAACCTCTACCCACTTTTTAAAACCTTCATGATAACTGGTAAACAACAACAAATAATCTTTTTCAACTGGAGCTCAAATGCCAAACAGAGTTATCAGAGACTTAAAGATTTACTACCTGAAAATCTCCATGCTGGGTTCAGTATATGGATTATACGCAGGCTTGAAACGAAGCTTTGACATGCCTGACGCCATAAGATAGGAGAGGGAAGGAAGAATCTAAGCTTTTATGTGGGAAAAAAAATCAAGGTTCATGCTGCAGCAGCTACAAATTATGTATTTGCTCAAATCATGATTGGAAAATAACTAAAATCAAACAGTGCCAGTATATTTACCCAGACGGGAAAAAAAATCATGCAAGACTCCTATCAAGTCACCGAGTGTAAGCCCTCGATCACATACCACGCCTGAAAAAAAAAAAGGATTAGGGCAAGTGAATTACTTATAAAAAGCAGTTGACCATAATTGCAAGCAGATATTAGCTGACAAATACTAATCCAACAGCTCCAACTCCAACAGGTATGACCTGAAGAGTCTTCTGTTACCCTTCTTTTATGAAAAATTATATTTGGTTCTAGACCTTGAGTAAATTAAAATACAACAACGGCTAACCCTGGTGGAGACCGAGAAAGCTATGCAAGTTTATGAAATTTAGTAAAGCATAAAATGTCTGCCATTTAATAATCTTACAGTGAACCAGTCTAACCAAAAAGGGCAACAAGATGCAGAGACAGGATTGTCACCAAAAAATTAAGGATAGAGGATCAAGGTTTTCACTTGTCCTTTTAGTGCTTAATTCACTAAATAGTAAGAATCTTGTAAAGAGCAACATGACTTGAATAGAATGCCCATGGACATCCTAACAGCATATATTCATAATCTTGTTATACCTTCTATCTGGTGGAACTCTGCGAGATGAGTCCGATCTACTGCTTCATTTCTGAAAACGCGATCTATAGAGAAGTACCTTTTTGGGACAAATGGTTTTTGCTGTCGACAAGATCAACAAAAGAAATCTAGTAAAAATAATGTGGAATGCTTGTTTGTATGCTCATGTGCACAGATGCCAGAAGTGAGTGCTAATTGAACAACTACACTATAGTATAGTCAAGACTTAAAAGAACTAACAGGTAATTTTAAGGGAGAAATAACAAATACAGGAAAACCAACTCAATTGATTACAATTCAGAATTACGAATCCATATTTTCATTACAAAAATACTGGACTGCAATAAACAAAATGCCTGAGACTGAGGGAAGGAAAAAAACCCACATAGAGACACCCAAGGTTCTCAAACTTAAAACTTTTGCTTTTACCGATAGAATCATGGTGCAGCAAAACACAAACATGAAAAATGCATTGTTAGAAGTATATTTCAAGTCCGACAACCTTGAAGGATCAACACAAAAACAAAAAGAAAGAGGTTAGACTACAGAAACTATTACATGCTAAAATAAAGAATTTTCTTCTTAGCAAATGAAAAACAATGGGCCTGTTTGTTTCAACCATTCCATTCCATTGGAATGGAAAATCCATTTGAATGTGTGTTTGTTTCAACAACTCTAATTTTTCTATTCAAATGGTCTTTTAGAATGGGTGTTTGTTTCAACAATTCAGTTTTTCTATTCAAATGGTTCATCAGTCACATCAACTATTTGAATGGGTTTTTGTGTCTTGGATNATTTTTCCATTCAAATGTCTCCCATTCCAATTATAACTCATTCTAGAATTTCCATTTAAATACACCCATTTGAACGGGTGAACCAAACGGGGCCAATATGAATCGAGAAGACTTTGATGTCAAAGCTTTCATTACCTTTGCTAGCTCGTAAAGCATCCTCGAGGAAACAGCGGTTGTGTGAGTCCGCAAAAGGTTTTTAGTTGCTTCCTCTATTTTCCAATCATATCCATATCTGCCAGGGTGGAAAGATCAACAATGACTTCTCTATGCTATACATATGAAGACACATAAGTAATATGGACATTGAACACAAGATCATACCCCCTAGAACCATAACCACCAGACTCGTGAACAGACTTCACTCGGTCAACATATCCATCAGGCAGTTTGTTTGTAGTTGAAGGAGCTAAAGATTCAAGGCCAAATGACTATGAGAAGGAAACCAGATCAACAGAGTTCAAATTTAAATAATCAAGTGAAATAAACCTTTCAGGAAGAATGTATCATGTGAATCTCGTGCAGGGTGCTGCTGTGGTTGGAAAAGGGCATCAAAATTCCAGAAGCTGCAAATGAAACAGATAAGCATTTAAGAGCATAATTGCAATTAATTTACTTTCCAACTCCTAAAAAGCATCAATATCTGCTACGGCTACGAGATGTGTTAAGTTGTTAACAATTGTTGGTTATCTTAAATATGACATTATATATATGTTTGAAGGGAAAAATATGACAATGTTTTAACAACCACCAATAAATAATCAAAATTCAGACATAAAAGAGGTCCCGTCCAAATGAAAGGCAAGATCACCTGCTCTCAACAAAATTGTTTGTGGGCATCTCTTCAAACCTGCAAACAGTACAAAACCACCACACAAGATATGAAACTTGAAAATATATATTGAGTTTAGACACAATCAAACATAACACACACAAAAATTAGGTCTTACCCCATTTGTCGAAAGATATCCTTCAATTGCTGTCTTACCTGAAACAAAGAATAATTTAAAACAGTAAATTGTTTGAACAACTACAGCACACTGATAACTCGTAGCTGAAGTGCAATTTTATCTCTCAAGGTGATAATTTTGTTTGCTTGGATTCTATAATCGAGTCGTTCATTTGTTCATATTTACCATTAACATTATGAACTCTGAGAACGTTTGGAAGGGAAAAAAAATACAGAGCTAGTTATATCCTTGCCTTGAGCAGTGGATGAAGATGTCCACCTTCAACAGGTAGACCTTTAGCACTGAAATTATACTCTTTGAACTCCAATTCCTTCCATTCTCCCCTAAAGTTAAACAAGAGAAAACATAATCCAGTCAGTAAGATAACTGCCTATACCGGCGAAGTTACTATCCATTGTATTGAATAACAGATAACTTGCAAGTGTCCTGGATGATAATAACAATCTCAGGGTTTTAAAAGCAGAAAAGAATGGACATGCAAATATGATATGCGAAAACATACAGTGTGTTATGAACATACAATAGCCACACAAGCCAACACAAAACATTACCTCTGTAAATTCTCCCGTGTCAAATCTGTGGCTACAATCTTTCTCTTTGGAGCATAATTAGGACCCTTTTTCACTGAGTAGCCCTTCCATGTCCTGGAAAATTAAAAGATGCAACTAAAAGGCATAAATGGAATCTCTAGGAGACACTATCAGCATGTCCGAACATCTATAGCATGAGTTGAAAAGAAAAATTCAGCTTATTAACATGCATGAAGCGTGCAAATAAACAAAACTAGAAAGCAATACCCAACCCCTCACCCCCAAAAAAAAAGGCCGCACACACTGAAAAGAAAAAAGATTGCACAAGAAATAGAATAATGAGGAAGTTATCATCCATGCTTAAATGTATCCAAACTGTAGCCTCAAATGTCCAAGCGATGTCCAACCGCATATGGAAAGATTTTTAGTTCAAGACATCAGATAGTACACAACACATTTTACTGTATTAGAAATGTCTGACACAAATTTAAATCATTTGACTGTGCATTCTAGTCTACCCAAGGTGAAGAAACTCTGCATTAAAAAGATTGTCAAGAAAACTGAATGCATAAAGTTGTAAAATCATAAAGAAGTATACTGTGAAGCTATAAGCTTTCTTGCTTTGAGAGCCTTAATGTCATCTTGGTCAACAACCTGAAATCACAATAAGGAAAATTTCGAGATGAGTTTCTTCCACAATAATAATAATGTATAATAGTGAATTCATTCCCAAAAATCAAACCGGTTAATTACACTTTTATTTTATCTGTTTGCATTTATCCTTAATAGACCCTGAACCTCAGGAATGACAAATCTACTTATCACTTTTGAATTGTTTCTAAGGAGATAGTTTCTCCAAATTGACCGTCAAAAACATTTTATAAATGTAATTTACAAATTAATCCCTTGTGACATAATTCTGGGATGATAACTTTCCCAATTGATCTTCAGAAACATGTTAGAAAGGGTAATCTTGTTACCATTTAGAAACCTGATGGTATAAATTTGTCATTTCTGAATATAAAAGGTTAATTCAAAGATAAATGCTAAATAAAAGGTATAAAAGTTCAATTATCCCAAAAACAAATGCACAGGAATATTACAATATTATGTCACTAGGCCAAAAGGAATAAGCTCAAGCAGAACGGTATACGTTATTCAATTGGTCCGAGCCAGGAAAACAGAAGTTCAGTTGGTTAATGAAAAACCCACAAAGTATAGCCATAGTATTTCCACTAATTCCATGTCAACATACCGAAAACAAATTAAGAAAATAACTCAAGGTCACGTTTACATCATCAACAAATATCTCAATGCAAATAAAACGCTTATGTGTTACTTGAAAAAACACACAAGCACACATTTACATTCAAGATGCAAGTCATAAGAAGTTAATAATAGGGAGCTAAAGTAAAGCTTATGCACCTGTCCATCTTGTATCTGTAGAAGTAAACATTTGACCTTGTCTTCCACATGTTGGACCTGGAGTAAGTAAATAGCAAATACAGGTAAGAAACAGACTGAAGGAACATCTTAAATAAGACTAGACAAGTCCATGTGGAGCACCACCAGATTGTTGGACAACATCTACGAGTCAAAACAGACCACATCACTAGAATACTGCACGCATGCAAGCAATCACCCACACACGCAAACACACATACTCAAATCTACAAATATAGGACTAATGGAAGACTACCAAAAAACACAAACACACACACACACACACACACACATTAGACAAACACAATGAACATTTTAGTGTAAAATCCAATGATCAACGCCACTATTTTTCAAGAAAACTCTTAGAGTCAAATTGTCATACGCCACCAATTAAGGCTTGTGAGTCAAGATTATGATTTTCAACCGTAAATTTATGAACTTGTCACTCTATAATTCTTCAAAAGAAAAATCGATTAATGTTTTTTTAATTATGTACCAGCTTCAATTTTAGATCAGATTTATTAAGACAATCAGCATTATTTTAGATGGTGCTNAAAAAAAAAAAAAAAAAAAAGACAAAACAAAACAAGAGCTTATTTAGGATGAAAAAGCTACATGTACAGATACACATGCAAAAAAGAAGTTCCTAATGCAGCATCTGACACAGAAATTAAGCAAAGGAAGATCAACCGAAGCATATGTAGTTCAAAACTTGAAGTAAAACATATAGACATCCTCAACAGTACACACACGCACATGATTCACAATTTGTTTCCAATTAACATACCTTTCTCGTCACCAATTTTCCCATATCCACCCATTTGTTCTTGGCTGCCTGAGCACAACCTATCTTGTAAACTGCTGGGTCAAGCTTTTTCTGCATCCACACATCAGTTTCTCACAAAATGATTACAGCAGAACATATTAATGGAAAACATACAAAATTGATCATTGCACATAAACTATAGTCTATAAGCAACATGGAATACATCACCAGTCAGTTCATGTACCATACCAAAATTCGATGAGTTTCTTTACTAAATCAAAATAAAAGCAAGATGATGGATAATGACCTGAAGTTCTTCTTTTGGGATGCCCTCTGGTGGTATGGCCAGGAACAGTTGTATTTCAGGTGACCCAGTAGCAGCATACGTTCTTCCCTCATCAGTAAGCATCCATGCCTCTCTCTTAATGTCCTGCGTATCACCAAGTAAGCCAATTAATCCCCATTTCATGTAGGAACTCGTCTAGCCGATAACCCAAAGAAAATATGAACAAAACAAAGTAAAATCTACACAACCCAGATTAAAATTCAACCTAAAAATTGTTACTGCCTTTCTTTTCTCCTCTTTTTCATTATATACACTTTTATATATTATCATGAATCTATACACAAATAACTCTTAATTTCGCAAAAGGCATTGTTAACATCCAAAAAATTGCAGAGATGAACAAGGAATGATAGAATGAGGAAGGTTAGAGAAGGAGGAGGACCTCGGCTTCGACGTATCTGAAACCGTGGAGACTCTTGATGACATTGACAACTTCGTTGTGATCGAGTCCGCGTTCGTCTGCGAATTGACCAGAGTCTGAGATTAGATCGTTCTTCTCCAAGAACCCAAGAAGCGCCTCCTCCGCCATTTTTGAGTCCCTCCACTTTGAGCAGAGAGAGTGGACGAGCCTCTCTATTAAGTACTTATACACCCTATGGTCTATGGAGTCATACGGTGGACTCTCAGTTCGAAGCCTGTGCGGCAAACTAATTGGGCCGGGCTTGGCTTTTTCTCTTTTTTCTATTTTCTCATACAATTATTCTCCATATTATTTTCCTTCCATTTTTTTTCTTCACTCCTGTTCCGGTCAGAATTTTCCTTTTTTAAAATAATATGTATCATTTGGTTCCAATATTTTTCGGAATTATATTGAGATTAGTATAAAAATACCTCCTAGATTCAGATGCAATGTCGGTTTTCACCAAAACAAAAAAAACTAGTTGAAGTAACAAATTGATACAAATTCAAGACTTCCATCTAATTTGATCAAATTACGCAACATGTCCTTTTAAAAATATCAAAACAATCTAACCCAAACACGATAAATTAACTAAAATGGAAAAGGAAAAAAAGTTAAACGGACGACTTATCTTATAAGGTTCTAATTGTTCTAATTATTCCAAGTTGAAGTAATACATTATTTGTTATTTTGAGATTCTAATTGTTTGGTGACGAATTGATTGGCTCAAGTGGTAAGAGGACACATTATCTCGGAACTCGGTCCTAGATTCAAGTCACATCGGGGTAAGTGTGAAAACTTTTGATTCCTAATGGCATGGATAGGCCTAAAAATCTTGAGCGAATGTCATTAGTTAGGTCTTTTAAAAAAAAAAAAAAAAGAAAGTTCTAATTATTTAATTACAGTTTTAAAATAAAGATATTAATTCTTTTTTATATGTTTTTTTTGCTTACAGAGACGTAAGTGTTAGAGCTTATGCTCCTTTTTGAAAAGCAATTATGAAATATAGTGTTAAACAAGTATGTGTAACGGTTGAGTTTTATGCTATAATACTTAACTTGATTTGAGTTTGAGAATTAAAACTCTCAATTACATACTTACTCGATCTTATCTGATATAAGAAATGAATATTTTAATAATTATATAATAATTATCTTTTTTTGAATATATATAACTAAAATAGAAATGACAGATTCTGATCCTAAAAATTATGGAGATTGTTCATTTTAATCAGTTCTTTAGAAGGGAAAAAAAAAAAGCTAATTAGTTATACTCATAAGTAATCTAATGTTTAGTACGATAATTATTATTCTCTTTATAAATTGCGAGACTTTATGTTAGTAAAATAACTATGAATCTCTCATATTATTACAGTAGTGTTAAGGATAGATCCTCTTCGTTTAAAAAGCAACCCAGAAGATTGGTCACTTGTCCAATGTAGTCCGGCCATTCTTGTCGGCTCTAATTAGACTCTGAAGTACTAAAGACAGGAACCAAATTCTCAAATGGTGAAAACATTAATGCTGAACTGACATACTTATTCTATTTTCATCTTTTAAAAAGAGCATATATTCCGCTTAAGATAGACGAAAGATAAATAGTAATTAGACTTCTTTATTAAGCAAGGAGGAACTAGATTCCGAACTTTAAATGTTGATTCCTTTTTAATATTTTACTGAAAGATATAAGTTAAACCATGAGGAAAAAGGGGGAGAAAAGTAAAAGGAAAATGTGTTTCATCCCAAATGAATAAAAACACCATTCAAGTGTCACCTTTCATATCATTGGAAGAATAAATAACTCTATTAGTCCTCAAATTAGGGGAAAAATTTCACTTCAATCCTTAAATTTTAAATATTATCATATTGGTCCTAAATTATTAAAAATATTTCATATTCGTCATTCTTGTTATACAATTTTGTTTAATTCTTAATAAAATAAGCATATAAGTTGCATTTCTCAATCTTTATTAATGATTTCAATAAAATATCGCATTTTGAATAATTCTATATTGCATTCTTCTCCAATATGCAATTAATTATTGTTCAACTAATCATTTTTAATCTGTTTCAACTCATGTTTTCATTTCTTTATAGTTTGGACTGTGTTTCTGGATATGAAATAAGGTGGTCTTTGGTTGATAGTAATGGAATAGAATGTAATGGCTTTACATTGTTTGGTTTCACTTTTTACTTATGAATGACCTTTACAATGTAATGACCATTACATCAAATGAAGGAATTAGAATTACACTTGAAAATGGATGTAAAGGCCATTACATTCCTAAGTTAGCCACTTTTTCCCTTTTTGCCCCTCATTTAACATATTTTACCCCCTCATTATTATCTTCTTCCTCATATCTATGACTAAACCAAATGTAAAACTTGCATCCATATTCATGACTAAACTACCTAAAAATCATCTTTTTCCTCATATCATCCAATTACTATATTTTTATTTTCTAATATACATTTTGTATGTTATATTTATATGGTAAATAATAATGAGCAATTATTAAAATATTAATTTTACTACCATAAGAAATTTAATCTATTTTTATATTTGGTAATTGAATCTATTTTTATATTTTCTTTTTTCCAATAGTGATAGCATTTATTTTTAAAAAAAAAATTAATTCAAAATCAGGGGTATATTAGTCAAAGTACAGTTAATTCCATTACATTCCATAGTTGATTCCAAAGTTTCAACCAAACAAAATAATCACCTTTCTTTTCCTTTCCATTCTTATTCCCATTACGATTACTATTACATTCAATTTCATTCCACCCAACCAAACGGCACAAGTACAATAGAATAGTGAGTGTGTCTCATGTGCTTATTTTGTTAATAAAACAAATATATAATAAAAAAAGACTAAAATAAAATCTTATTTAATAATTAAAGGATCAAAATGACGCAATTTAAAGTTTAAGGACTCAAATGAGACTTTCTTTATAGTTTAGGGACCAACAATCTATTTTCTAAGTTGTCAATTACTTAGTCGGACATATTAAATGCTTGCTTGGCAACATTTTTATGCTGAATTCTTTGTTTCTAAAGTGAAAAATGGATGAAAATTATATGAAAGATGTTAAGAATCCACACTTTTCAATTCATTTTTAATAATAAAAAATATAAACGTTGCCAAATAGGTCGTAAGGGATCCACTATCACTCGTCCAGCTGGTGGATGCAAATTATTTTCCAAAGGGAAAAACAAATAGTAATTTGGAAGTAGACAAAAGATATATAGTTTTCGTCCTTGCTCAAGTACGAGCTCCATCCTAAATGATGTAAAAACACAGCTCTCTGTCACACCTTTCCTCTTTATAGCTCCAACAGTCCCAAATAGACGTTGTAGGTGAAGAAAGAAACCACAATTCACTACTCTCATTCGCATAATAATGCATAAACGATGACTGTTCTCATTCCAAGTTGCTTTTCAAGAAACAACCACAAGGTACAATGATTGTTCTATTCCATTGTGCTAAAACTTTTACAAAACGAAGCCTTGTTGCATCTGGAATCCGATCGCTTGGAACTAAACAACGGAGATTGAAAAAACAATACAGAGATCCGCAAGACCCCACATAGATCCATTTATTTCCATACAATCAAAAAAGTCGAGAAAATGCATATATGAACTAGGAAGAAACCATCGGTTGCAAAATCAACGGTAGAGGCTTTCAGATCTGAGGTTCTCCGCTATCTCGGTTTCCCAACGGTCTCCATTCTCAAGAAGCTTTTCTTTGTCATACAGAAGCTCCTGAAATGAGAGAGAACATATGTTCATGATTGGGTCAGTTGTTTGCTTATATGAAAATAATTCAATTAATAGTTCATGAATCATTAAGGAGGCTTCCAATTTACCTCATGAGTCTCAGTTGCAAATTCAAAATTGGGTCCTTCGACGATGGCATCAACAGGGCATGCCTCTTGACAGAAACCACAGTAGATGCACTTTGTCATGTCAATGTCATACCTGAAAATCTACACATATTAGAGAGAGAGAGAGAGAAAAAAAAGAAATAGGTTGAAACAACGAAAAGGCGAAGAAAGAGAGAGAGAGACAGAGATAGATAGAAAATAGGTCAAAACAACGAAAAGGTAAATTCTTCACCTAGTAGTCCTACGGCTACCATCTTCTCGTTCCTCAGCCTCAATCGTGATGGCTTGTGCCGGACATATCTAATGCACAACAACAGTGAGAGAGATAAACGGTACATTGACATAAAGAGCCTCACTAAACGAAAAGGAAATGCTACCGCAATCAAAATTTGCGAATAACAATTATTCAAGTTCAGACTCCCAAGGAAAATAATTGATCAAATACATGTACGACCAAGACTAACAAAGAAAACAAACTACAATAATGTTACCAACAATAAGCAGGTTTTAGGCGGAAGAAAGGAACAGCATTTTCCACTTAATCTTACTAGTATGAACAATTTTGATGACAATGGCAGTAAGATTAATGACACTGACGTTAGTGTACTAAGGTAAGAGTTAGACAAGAGAATAATAAGAGCCATGACCAAGAAAAAAGAACATAATCAAACTGATGGTGAACATTTGTAGAATTGTCAAATTGCTAAATGCCAAAGGATATGTATGTGTCCATATTAGAACTGCAAAGCACATCAAAAAAATTTGAGAACTGGACATGGTGACAGACAATGGCAAGTCTAGTTGTATAGGTTTATACATATTTCGAGTCAATTGATATGAACTCCAGCATAATCTGACCATTTCAGTTACTAAATGAATGGAGTACCATGACATACTTCATCATATAGACAATACAACCAGTACGGAATAGTGTGACGTTATCAAGTTATAAGACACTATCAGAACAATTTTTCAGACTCACACACTTAATCCAGAAATGGTATATATGTAAGCCAATATGATTTAATTTTGTGCAGATGTAAATACTCCATCATACTCTGTCTAATCAACAGAAAATACAATGAGACAGACTACCAAATTGGCCAAAAATCTTTTATAGGTTCCCATATTTGATTATATCCACCTGGATCAGCTTTGTATAAAAATAGGCACTGTCCAAAAAAAATAGGCAGACACTTTTTTCTGCCAATACAAGCTCCCGAGTATATAACTTCAATAAACAACCAATTTCCAGATAACGATGAACTCTAAAAAGCAAAGCAAGTCACCAAATTCACAAGCTACATCAACTCTCAAGGTTCAGCAGGTAGTTAGAAATAGCATTTACTTCTTTAATAAGTTAATTTGTAAAAGATAGTTAGCTATCAAGTTTCCAATTCTTACAGCTTCACAGAGTTTGCATGCGATGCAACGCTCCTCTCCAGTTGGATATCGCCGTAGGGCATGCTCACCACGAAAACGAGGGCTCAAAGGGCCTTTCTCAAAAGGATAATTGATCTGCATAACAGAAGTGGGCTTAATATGATATTTCACCGTACTATAAGATGGATATTGATTTAGAAGTATACTTACAGTAACTTTTTTCTCAAAGAAGTACTTGAGCGTCAGTGACAGACCTCGAACTAGTTCAGTGAGAAATAGCGTGTTTATGCTTCGCTCAAAAACTGCGTATTTATTCAGAACATATTAGTACAACATCGACAAAAGCATAGTATGAAAGTTTAAGGACAAAAAAGCAGAGGAGGGAAAACTACTAGAACTCCAGTCCTTTGAGATCTCCCTTGCAAGCTGCTCTCTTTCTTCATCATCTGCATTTGATCCAAATGAAAGCAATACATGATCACTGAGCTTAAGACCGAATATACCCACTTATGCAACTAATATAACCACCCACAATTTACAATATTTATGTCTTTCTTTTTAATTATCATTGCCTCAACTCCCCATGATCTCTCTTCTCCTCAATCCTCCCCATTCATCTCTCTTAACACTCCTAATAGTATCCATCAAGTACTATTATGCATCTAATACTAAAAACTATGCACCCGGTACAACCACACAAGTTTAATACATTTAAATCTTTATTTTTGAGTTATCTATTGCACAAACCCCACTTAGAATGCCTCTCTCCGGCCTCCTCCCTCTAAGAAAACAAGCTAAACAAGGCAAGAAAAAACAACCTTTTTTGGTAGAATAGGAGTGTGCACCAAATTGGAGCCCATATTGGTGTGAGCCCTGCAGAGCTTGTGCTGGAACAGCCTAACAAAACCGGGAAAAAAAAAGACACTCCTAAAATTAAATTAACAAAGAAAAAAAGACACTCTTAAAATTAAATTAACGTAAATAAGGAATAGGGCAGGCTGCAAAAGTCCTTAATTTTAGTACAACACCGTTTAAACAGTCACCAACCCAACAGACAACAGAAAAGATAACGAAAGCATCAAAGTTAATGATGTGAATGAACAAGGATCAACAAAATACAATTATTCAGCAGTTAAAAAGAAATACAATGGCAAATAATAACCAACATATCCATACAGCCATGCTTGAGCTACAACACAGAGTAAGAGTATGGTCAGTGTTCCCTATAATTACGTACTCGGTGATTTCCACGACACATCTCATTCATGCCAACTCAAATATGGTTATTTCAGTTTCCAATATTTTCAAATAAAAAAGGAATATTATTGAAAGAAAAACCCAACAACAACATTACAGAAATGGAGGACAAGCTGTCCACAGAAAGTGAATTCACCAAAAGAAATCACTAATTACGAGCAAAAACAACTTTTTCCTTCTATCTTCAGGTTAGTTTCATATTTTCTTTGCATTCAACATTCCATTAACTAATATACCATTTTCCCAAGCCCGAATCACAGGTGTTGACGCTCCCTCTGTTTCTCATACCAACTTTAAAACGTCAAATGAGTCACATTAAAACGTAAACAGAACAGATTCTAGATCTAATCTCTTGTTTCCTTTTTTCTGACTAGTATTCATGACAGTGCTATCCATGAGGGTTAAGTCGAGTGGTAAGGCTCATAGTTTGCTCCTATTGCTCCCACCTCCTATAACTATAAGTTTGGGGGTTTTGACTCCTATTGAGGGGCTTGTTCCCAGCTCCATGCGGTCTGGGATTCAATTCCTGATACAACGTACCTATCAATATCCTAGAGTCTCTTGCCTCTTAATAATACTAATTAACAATATTCATGACGGTGCTAAATAATAGAGACCAGAAATTTATAGTTTCAAAAGCTGAGAAAATGGATTTGCATACCTGTTTATTTATGTACAGTAAAAGTACAAGAAATGAAAATAAAATTAAGTAATTCGTATAATCAATCTTCTTTTTTTTTTGGGGCACTATTTTGGTATCCCAATAAAGAAAAGAAAAAATAAATCCACCCAATGAAACCCAATCCCAATCGCCTATGGGGAAATACTGAGAGGGAGCGAATTCAATGAAAGATAAATAAATAAATAAAAAAGACTTTAGCGATTGATTCAAGAGGTTTTGATTCTATCGATCGGAGAAAATAATGAATAAGTGCATTCAAAATTTGAGGTGGCGATCTTACTTTTCCCTGAGATTTTTCTCGGGAACCAAACAGGGCAAAATGAAAATGAAAGAAAAAGCAGGAGGAGGAGGAGAGATTCTTACAAGGTGTCGAGCGCGAAGAGCGAGAAGAGATTTGCGAGCTAAGATCGCAGCCATGGCTGGTATAGGCGGAGCCCAAATACGACGTCCCCTCTCTTACTGGGAAGGGATTTGAAAACACAAGAAAGCTTTTAGTAGCACACTCCAGCAGCTGAAACGCCCCTATTCAAAGAAACGTTTCGCGAATCGCAGGTGACAATAGTAGCAGTAGGTTCTTTTGCCCGTACGTTTTTTTAAAAACATCATATAAAAATACATAAATACTCTTTTTAAGCATATTTTCATAAATACCCGTTTTTAATTTTTATTTCACCAACACAATATTTTAGAGAGAGATATACTACCAAGTTATTTATACACCTCGTGAATGAAAATTGTAGTACTACCAAGTTATTTATACACCTCGTGAATGAAAATTGTAGCCAAAAATTGGTGTACATTTCACACTGTATGTCAACTGTAAATGTATACCATAAGTAAAAAATTTATATTATAGATATATCTATACATATGTTAAACAGGAAATATAACCAAAAAAAAATGAGTAATTTTTAAATAAAATAAAAGAGCACATATTTGTAAAATATGAGACACAAATCTCAAGAACGGTGCGTTTTCTTATTCCAGCCCGTGCCTTAGGTTTTCATCTATATATATTTGGCTGTTTGCTAAGTTTACATGACATCCGAAATCAACTAGTTAGTTCGTGCTGAATAGCATTATCAATTTTGACAATTTTTTTTTTTTAAGTATGTAATGGAAAAAAAAAAAGACAATGTATACATTATTTACAAAATTAGAATTATCATTTAAGGATAATTATGTAGTACATATTTGCCCTGCCTCCCAAAACTCAACCTTGGTCTAGCACAATTGATTGAACATGATTGAGCTCTTCCCGTCGAGCTAAGTCGAACACGCTGTTGATTATGATTGACCCCAGTTGAAAAGTTTCGAGCACCGCCGAGTGTTGGCACGGTAACTAAATTATTTAAATGATGATATCGTAATAAGAGTTAATTTTGATAATATTTATGGAATTTATAGATGAGAGGCTTTTTTTTCATAAGAGTATTAGTAAATCCATTCGGTGTATACCCTTTAATTTCAATTTTTTTTTTATTTAAAAAAGTATAATTTTGAAGCAATAAGCGTATTTTTCCTAAAAAAATAAATAAATAAAAATAAAATAATGGATAAAATCACTTGGATACCTTTGATTTCGACACTTTGCTTAGGTTATACCTTGAGTTTTGGTTATTATCAACATTGGCTTATATATTTAAAATCTGTTACGGATTTATACATTGACATTAATTCAAATCATTTTTATATTTTTGATTTTGACACTTTGCTTAAATTATACCTTGAGTTTTGGTTATTATCAACATTGGCTAATATATTTGAAATCTGTTACAAATTTATACATTGACATTAATTCAAAGCAGTTAATTTACCAAGATACCGTTTAAAAAAATTGAAATTAAATTATATAAAAACTGGTCCGAGAATAAATTTATTAAATTATCTTAGTAAATTAATTGCTCTAAATTAGTGTCTGGATATAAATTTATAACAGATTTTAAATCTAATAGTTAATGTTGATAATAAAAAAAATTACAAGATACAAACTTAATAAAATATCAAAATATAAGATATAAAAGTGATATTATTCTATAATAAAAAAAAAAAAAAATTCCCAATGCGGCGCCGTTTATAGTGCTCGGTACTCCTTGAACCCTAAGCCCCCCGTAGGAGGAAAGGGTTTAAGCGACCCAGAAGGCTGAAATTGAATCCTCTTCTACTGCTTTTAAAACTGAGTCTCCAAACTCTAAGCTCCAAACCTTTGAACCAGAAATGGCTTCCTTCTGCAGATCGGCTCTAATGGCGGGATCCAGGTCCTTCGCTGCTCGCTCCAAAATCCTCTCCCCGAAATCCCTAAACTCAACTCCAATTGCCTCTCCATTCTCTTCAACCTCCGGAACCATTCCTCGAGCTTCAAGGTACAATTATCTCCAACCCTCTTTTACCATTAATATCAAAATTCTCTTATTATTAAATTTATATATATATATATATATGTGTGTGTGTGTGTATGTTGATTCTGAATATGTTGATGTATATGAAGGATTATTTCTGCTTTGGGAAGCGTCGAGTCATTGATGCCGCTTCATAGTGCCATTGCTTCTGCTCGTCTCAAGTCTAATATCGCCGTTGATACTATCTGCTGGAGTTGCCTTTCTCAAGGTACAATATTTACGTGAACTATTTGCACATATATAAATATATTGCTAATTTTCCTATGTATAATACTATTCAATTATTGGGATTAACTATTTTTTTGTTTTTTATTTTGTTTTCCTTGTTTATTGGATGTTACTAAACGTATTACTTGATGGTTTGTGATAGATGTATTTGATTCTTTATGCTTTCAAGTATCTTCATGTTGTTGTTGATTTGAGTTTAGGTTCCTTTGAACATGAGATATATCATTTTACTTGTGATTATTGACATATGTCCTTCATTGTTTATACGACCAAACCATAGGGTTTAAGTCACTTTTAGAAGCAAATACATAATGCTTATTTTCTAGTATAAACACAGATGTGATAAAAATAAATCAGATAACAGTTCTTGAAAAGGTCATTTTGGTGCCATTTATTGTTAGCTAGCGGCAATGATGAATTTTACTTTCCCAATTGTAAGTGTATTTCTGACTAATTTTTCTACCTCATGGTATAGGACTTGCATCACCATTGTGACAAGGCCAGCCGACTATGTGAGACAATAAGTGAATAGGGTTTTCCTTCTATGCACTATGTGAAAGGCAAAAGAATGTTTCAATTACTGAAATTTTGGACTTTGTATCGTGAAGCTTATTTGAACTTTTCAATAAGTTACTTAATGCCTATTGTTAAACATTCTTTTAAATTGAATTCGGTAATTTTGTGTTTGGAGATCACCTTTCTCCTATATGTTTGCTTTGGATTCCATATTGATTTGTGCATGGTGTATTGGCTGAAATTAGAGGAAATACTTATGAATAATGATAAGCATAAGAACTCTGATGCTGTCATGCTGATATATCATATATGCATTCTTTCTTTACGCAACTATGGTTAGTGTTATCTTCTATTTCTTGCCATGGTTCATTGATTTCGTGGGTAAAAGTTGTATCAACTAATTTACAGTTCGCCACTTGGTTTTCAATTATTTGTTGGCAGAAATGATCTTGCAAAAAGAACACATTATACCTTAACATGTGTCAATGTGTGTGGAAAGTAGTTTCTTTTTGATAAGAAAATGTGGAATGTAATTTCTAAGCAACCATTTAATTACATTTTCTCCAAAAAGTATAGTTGGATGAGGGGAAGGAAATATAAAAGAACCGATGGCTTTATGCACCTTGTAGTTAGAAACTTCTTGCCGCTTGAAGGGAATACCTTATAAATTTAACACCTGGTATGGGGGTAAGTGAAATTGGGTATGATTGAGAAAAGAGTTCTTTTTTGTTAATCTTATAGTTTATGTGGATGGAATAGAGAGAGAAAATAATAATGATGGGATGTATATTTCTTATTTAAAAAGAAAAAAAAGTAATGTGTGTATTTAGGAATTAGGATAGCTCTTTTTGGAAACTTCTCCATTTTGAAATGAATTATAATTCCAAATGACCAGTGAAAGTCAGTCAGTGTTTAGATTTGAGCTTCTCTTTCTATTTGATATATTGTCAAGCCTCATAGATCAGAATCTTTAGGACTACACTGACATCTCTATGCTAAGATAACCTCATGGGTGTCGGTACGTCTATATCATGGTGTCACTCCACAAGTTTGGTTCCTAAAAGCACCACTCATGTTGTTAACCATTTTCTTTAGTTCCTGACCTGGAATACGTTGGAGGTTTATTGTCATTCTCCTCTCTGAACTCGCCATATTAATCTTTATGCTGTTGCGTGATGTTCCCTCCTCTCAATTGTTGTTGTACTAATCACTACTCTACTCCACACGATTTTTACTCATTTTCGGTAGAATTTCTGTCTACTGATTATCTTCTTATATTCTTTATTGGCCTCCGTAGACTTTGCAGTTCCTCGGTGACGACTCCAGGCTTTGGTCATTTCATACCAAATTGGCTTGCATGTCAGTGGTTTCTATTCTACTCATGTTGGTTTGTCATTGTTTCTTGTATTTCCTCCTATTGACTATTGGTCCGTGTAAGTGTCAATTTGTGTCGGAAATTTGTTACTTAATAGCGCATATCAGTGTCATTTTGTCTTTTTTGCCTTTTTGCTATTCTAGTGCTGATTTATGGAGCTTTGTTTGTCAATCAACAGTTTCTCTTAGCAAGAGAGAGAGAAAGAGATAGATGCAGTTTCCTCCTGTCTATATGGAGTTTATCCCATTGTCTGGCTTTGAAGCTTATTTGAGTTATGTATCTATTTGTGCATGGCCTCCATGCACAGTATCATTGCCTTGATGACCTCTAGTGTTCTGTTGGCAGGTTGTCAGGACCTATGAGATTAGATGAGTTGTTAGGCATATATGTACAGGTGCTGAACCCAGATTTTGTTATCTTTGGTTGAGGGATTTAGTTATATATCCTTATAAATGGCTGGAATAAGAGTGTCCAATTAGAGTAGGTAGTGCAAAGTTGGCAGACAATAGATGAGGCTTGGTTTGCATGAGCCTTTTCGTGTATAATTGCGAAATATGTATGTGATATGTCTTTGAAACTAATCCTGCAACTTTTATAATAAATAAACCTTTAGAATGGATTATAATAGTACCACCAGCCTAAATTGCTCGGTTTTAGATCTAGTTCCCAACTCTAGTAGTGAAGCGTATTAGTTTTGAATCTCAATGCTGGTTAATGTTCATCAATATATTTCTCAAACTCATAGAGAGATTTACGCCATAACATAACTTGCTTTGCATCACATCTTGATTTTTATAACGAAATTCTGAAATACAGTGGAAATTGTCGATTTGTAATGTTGCACAATTTGTCCTTTGATTGAATAGAAGTTGTAATGGACTGGAAATTAAGTTTAGATGTTACTCTACTTGGTTGTTTGATCTGTGTTTGAATAAGCTTAAAGCTTCAGCCTAATTACAAATTAATTATATGCTTGGGTAGGACTTTTAGGACTCGACACGAGCTGAACAAGTGAAAAAGAACCAAGTTAAATCAAGCTACTTTGACCCAGGTTCGATCAAGTTTTGCAGGCTGTAACAAAGTTGTATTTTACTCTTGAATGCATCAATATTGTTATTTTTTGAAAGTTTTTTCTGTTCAATATTCTTGGATAATAGTCATGTACTCACGTAGCTTGAAAATAAAGAGGGTGCTTTAATGTTTTTACTACTACCTGGTAGCAGGGCCTCTGTACCTCAGGGTAGGACCACGTGGGATGCACGTGAAATCCTAATGTATTTGGCTGAATCAGGTTTGAATCCACTTCTAAAGAAGGGGAAGAAATCTTATCCGGATATGGAATGGCCTCGAGAGAATGGATACCATAGGACGTATTTAAATCTTTTAAGTGGAGGCTATTCGAGTGTTCTGTCAATCTATTTGAGAATCTGGTTAAAGTTAAACACTTGTCATTAAAAAAAAAAAAAAATTATTTAGCGACAAGGTCTTGGCAACTCTCGCGTTCGTTTCAGAGTATGTATGTCGTTTACAGCTTCTTTTTGTCCAAATTATCACCCTTAATTTTGTTTTCATTTTCTATATGGTCAAATTGAAATTGGAAATAAAGTTAAGCCCTTCGCTAATAATTCCCATACGCCATAGTAAAGTCATTGTAATATCTGTTTAGCTTTCAAATCTTACGAGAAAATGTTATCATTAGAGGTTATTGGTTAGAAAATAATATAGAATGATCAATTGTATATATTTTTTAAATGTAATAGTGCATTTGTATCATCCTATCCTCAGTTTTCATTCATTTCAAAAGATATAATATCGTACAAGAAGACTGACCCTCATCTTCATATTTGGCGTAAGAATTGAAATGTCAAATGCGTAACATTTCAGCTAGTTTCGTAGTTTTATTTGCAGTTCAATCAACCAGACTTGTCCTAAAGCAATGGTAAACAGTTATTTGTGTACGAATATACTATTGTAAATTTGTAAGCCATATATTCTTTTGAGGGAATAACTGTGGAAGTGGACGGTGTATTTCCTTCCACTGAAGTCTTTTTTTTTTTCGGGAGATAGTCCTTCCATTCCACACAGACGTTATTTACAATGGTATCAGTTGAAAGTGACAAAATATTTATAAAATGTATATATATATATATATAATAACACTTAAAATACTAAAAAAGAAAAGAGAGAGAAAGGAAAAACAATGACAAGTCTTGGGATTTTTTTTTTTCCTTCCATCCTGAACAAGAGAATAACGTTAGTTCAATGTATCACTTTCCATTACAAGAAAGTTTTTGTTGTTTTTCCTTTTCTCTGTAAAGAAAAGTTAGTGTATCTTTATTATTTTCTTTTTTTAAGGATTTATTATTTTCTTTTAGCTCGTGTTAATAAACATAAACTAAGCAACTTCTTTAAAAGGAAAATCACAAAATAAGCAACTTAATGTCAAAGGAAAAGAGAAACTACTAAACTTTTCACTAAACAGCCTTGGTAGGCTGAAAAGTGAGCTTACTTCATCAAACAGCTTAGCAGTGATAATAGATCAGTGCACATATAAATATGTTCACGTTCATGACGTAACAATATTTTACAAATCATGTTGGATATTTTTTCCAATGCATGAATTTGTAGATAGTCACATGATACAAGCAACGTATCATTAATCTATGCGAGTGTCATCAAAAATTCTCTTCCATTGGTCAGGGGAAAAAAAAAATTTCCTCTTCCAGTTATATCTTTTGTCATATTTTTGTATTTAATTAAAATTTAATTTTTATTACAAAATTGTTATTTTTAGAATTTTAAAAAGATCAAAAAAATATTGTGACATTTGTATTCTCTTAACTTCTCATTTTCCTTCAACTTTCGTTCCTTATAAAAACTTTTAGTGCGTGTAATACATAATTGGTAATGGTTTGTAGTCAGCTCCTTAATTGTTGACTAATATAAAATTAACATTTTGCCATTTTATTATGTCCTAAATATAGCATTGGTATTGCTGTATGCATTGGAGAGGTTATATATAGCAAAGCGAAAAAATGAAAGGCTATGCGCCAATGTACCAATGTTATGGCTAAGCATAAGAATAAACTGAAAAAAAATATATGAGATTTAGGGCCAGTTTGGTAGAGTTGTAGATTTTATATATATGAGATTTAGGGCCAGTTTGGTAGAGTTGTAGATTTTATAGAAAGTACTTTTAGCTGTGCTGAATGAAAAATCCGCTGTAGCGTAAAGTAGTAGAGTGTTTGGTAAACTGTAATTTTAAAGTGTTGTGATTTGAAAAAGCTGTATTAAAGTGTTTGGTAAACTGTATAACTGAATTGTTATGCAAATATAAAATGACTAAAATAAGCATCATTATATAATTATGCATATTTATAGAAAGAGCTTATTAATATTTTTTACAATTATGCATATTTGTACATACTAAAGATATTAATACTTTTTTTTAAAAAAAAATTGATATAAAAATAAACTCAGTTAAATTAGCTACTCAATTAAATTTATTTTATTTTAATTTAATTTACTTGATTTTTATCTGAATCTAAAATTTTCATAAAGAATCAATTTGGTTACTTCAAAATAATTAATATGAAGAGTTCAGTCAATTATGATTTAAATATATTAATACTTTTTAAAAAAAATTTATATGAAAATAAATTCAATTAAATGTGTAGTATTTTTTTTTTTAAGTTAGGGTATTTTAACCATTATGATTTATTCATTAAAAGATAGTGTAGATTTCTGCATAATCTAAAAGAGCCAAAGTTGCCTTCGGACAATTTTGGCTTTTGGCTGTAGCTTTATCAAAAATTATTGAATTATCTGAATTTCAAGTTTTTACCAAATACCTTTTAGCTCACAGATTGTTCAAAAAATATTTTTAACTTGTTAAGAAGCTAAACCAAATTGGCCCTTAAGTGTTCTACAATTTAAATTCTGAATTTTGGACTCTGCAAAATAATACCCTGAGATTAAGTATTTCTGAAAATTAATACATTTGATTGACTTTCTGAATAACTTTAACAAGTAAAAAATAATAATACTATCAAAATTAAGGGAATACTAAGGACTAATCAAGTTTTAATGAATAATATTACTATCCTTTTGTTACTAAAAATGGTCCAAAAATCAGTGCATAGTATTAATTTTCGCAAATTCTTAATCTCAAGGTATTATTTTGCAGAATCCAAACTTCAAGGTTTAAATTATAAAATACCCAGACCGTAGGGTACTTTTTTGCCGTTTACCCTAAGTATAAAATTCCAAAGTATACGAGAAAAAGACATGTGTATGAATAATTTTGGCCAAAATGAGTTTTTGTATATTCTTTTAAAAATAATATTTTTAAGAGTAAAAAAATCTTAATACATGGTCAAGAAGTCATAAATAATAGTTTTTTGTCTAGAAGTTCTTGATACTTCTATAAATATTATTTTTATAAAAATGTTTGGTCCAAGTTAGTCCTGTCCATGTTATTTTCTCAAAATATGCTCAATTATATTTTCTGTCAAATTTGAGATTTGACTACTTCGACTTTATTACTACAAAATTACCATATCATGATTTTTAAATAAATATTTAAAAATCATACATTTCAATGCTTAATTAACTATTATTAATAATATCGTGCAAAACTATTATTAATAATAAATACAATATTCAATGTTCAAATAAATTCAATTTTCAATGGTCAACTGGTTACAAAATTGAATAAAAAAAATATAAAAAAAAACCAAAGAAAACATTAAAATAGCATTATACATTGAAATAAAAAGAAAAAAGTATCAAATTAATATTTTGCTATTTGTATCAATATGATATGACAATAATATTCGATTATTTCCAAAAAAAATAATATTGGCATATGCATTGAAGATCGTCTCTACTCTCCGATATTATATTGTTGAATATATAAAGCTAAATTCGTGTTGGAAAAAAAAAAGGTGATTAAATTGTAAAAAATGAGTCATGACCACCCTAGAAGTAATTCTTAAACTTTATTTTTAAGGTGTACCTAATCCGTTCTTTTTTTTTTTTTTAATAAATTTGCTTTTTTTTTTTTTTTTGAGGGAAAAATTTGCTTTTTACCTAGAAAACATATCCAGTTTCGACGTTTCGTTCTTTTTTTCAAAAACCTTTTTTTTTTTTGAAAGGAAAATCCAGTGAACTTTTACTTGTAACGGAAGAGTGAAGACCCGTTAATATCTCACTTTCAGGTCATTTCACCACCAATTACATCTAAAGAGCTCTTTTTATGCAAATTTTTGTACCGACTGCTTCAGCTGCCTTTACTTTTTCATTTTATTTATTTATTGATTTTTATTTTTTTTTAAAAGAAAAAAAAAAAAAACAGTCTCTCTCTTTAGTATCTTCATAGATTCACAGATGCAGAACTCAAAAGGCTTGGACGTCGTTTTCAATACACTACGAAACTTGGGGTCTCTTCTTCTATATAGGATAAGATCTGAAGAATATCAGATATAATGTGACCCCACTTCAAATATAAAAATAAATAATAATATACATTATGTTCCTCCTAATACTCAAAGACCTCTCCTTAATCCAAACTCTGATCAAATTAAGCATTAACCCACTACTCTTTGGAGAATTCTCAAACTTGGGTCTCTCTCATTTTTGGATTTGGTTTTCTGCAAATTCAAGCAAATCAAAGAAATCCCATTTCCGGTACTGAATTTTGAGCTCTCTGGTTCTAGTTCTATGTATTGCCCTTAGCTTTGGCACGAGCTTTCTCTTGGAAGAAGGAAAGCTCTGATTTTTCTACAGGAGAGGGATCAAATCACTCACCAGACCAGAGGCTCAATTTTTGGGGTTTGAATTTTTATTCTGGTGAGTATTTCTGTTTATTAAAAAAATGTTTCTGGGTAGTAAATAAATAACGTCCATTTTTTTTTTTGTATGACGTGGGTAATATGTCGTTTATCGCCGGCTATTTTGTTGGGATATGTGTGGATTTATTTTAGTTTATAAATATGTTTTGGTAAGTGAAATAGGTTATTTTGCAGGACAATTAGTCTGGGTTATGTTAAATTGATTTAAAGTTTTCTGAAAAAGATGAATGATATCAGGTTTCTCTCTCTATAGTTTTAGTATTATTTCTAAGGCGCTGAGCTGGTTTGCAGGTCTTTTAAAGTTTTACCCCTCTCCAATTGAAATTTTTTACATATTTGTACTTTTTTTTTCCTTGAGCTGGTAAATATTTGTGCTTGAAATATATAGAGCAGAGTTTGATGCGTACTGGGGTATGAATTTATTTAGAAAGAGAATGAGAGTGAGCAAGCATCATGTTTGGTTTTGCTATCAATGTTTGCTTTGTTGGTTATGAAACTTAGTTTTGGATTTTTCTCCTGTGTTTTCTAATCTCCTTATCTCTTGGTTTATCTCTAGTTTTTGCTTCTGGTTGTCTTTATTTTTGGTGCTCCTCCTCATGCTGATCAAATGCCAGTTGTTTCTTTGGTCTATTCGTATAAAAAAAAAAAAAAAAAAAACTAAGGTTTACATCTCTTCTGTTCTTGTCATTTGTGTTCGTGTATATGATTTTCCTTGATTCTAGTTTTACTCCTCACCGTCCTATTCTCCTTAATGACGTTTCTATGGACTTAATCCCTTTTCAGTGAACTTAAGTGGGTTTTCTTCCCGTTCTCCATATTCAGAAAGTAGTTTCATTCATTGTTAATTTCTTATTTAGCAGATTCCTCTATTTTTAAGAGTTGTTGGAGTTCCAAGTTTTTCTTTAGAAGATTAAATCCCCGGATATCTTCCTCTCTTCCTGCTAATCGGTGGTTCATGCCTCTTTGGTCGTTCAGTGTGCAAACTATGTTTTATATTAGTTTAATTTGATTTCATTGACTTGAATGTAGGATTTGAGCTCTATTGCAATAGAATAGTCTCCCATGTCATCAGCTTAATTGGTGGAAGGAATTTATTGAGGAGAGTTGATGTCTTGAGGTTATGGAGACTTCTTATGAGACTTCAAATGGACACAGGCCAACTGATAATGGACATGTGCCTGGGAATCACTCCCCTCACAAACCCTCCATTAAGGTGTCATTACCATGGCTTGATTTAAAAGTTTTTTATGTTAGAGTTAGCAGGTGTGAGATCGATGATTCCACTCCTGAGTACCTCACGTTAAATCATGTTCCTCTGGACCCTGACACCCTTCTTGAAGTTAATGGTGTTAGAACAAGTATCTATTCAGATGGAGAAACAACCGTTCTTCGTAGGGATCGTTTAGATAAGAAATCAGAAGAAGTGACATTCATAAGCACCGATAGTATAAGGATTACTGGAAGTGTGAAATTTGAGGTCTTCGATAAGGATGTCCTTTTGATATCTGGGGTTTTAGAATTGTGCAATAGTAACGGTCTCACTGGGGAAACAAATCATCGTGGCCAAAGATGGAGCATGGAATGTGAATCAAATATAATTGCTGGCACTGGCTTCCTCAAGGGGAGGCAATTAATGGGTGCAGACTCAGCTTCACCAACAATTGAGGTGTATATTGCAGGATCATTCTTCGGAACTCCACTTATCTTAACAAAGACTTTGCAACTTAGTTCAAAGAAGAAGCATACAAGGAGGGCATTGTTAGATTCAATACCAGAGTACGATGCAACGGAAGACCAGAAAGAGGCTCCTTCCAGGCTCGCTTTGCAGGTATGTATTCTCAGTTGAATAGTGTAATTGAAATATAATGTGCTTTTACTGGATTTCTACATTTGGAATTTCCATGTTTATTCACATTGTTGCTGTCCATTTACTTGCTTTTGAAAATCATGTTGTTGATGCCACCCAAACAAAACTCAAGTCTTCTTGCGAAAAATTTGGATCACTAACCATCCACAAAGGGGTGTTGACATGACAATAAAATGTATATCCTGTGTTGGGGCTACAGATATGATACCTTCTAATTATAATAATTGTCCTATAAATATCTGACAGAGCTGTGTCCTTTTTGTATATTTCCTGTTCCCATGCAAGTTGAAGGTATATATCAGCTGTTCTTTTTGGGCCATGGCAAATATGTATAAAGAACTTGACCTGGCAGGAAGAGAAATAACATTTTTCGTCTTATGTTATCTCCGGTTCCTTATTTTGTAGATATATGATCTTCTCTTAGGATGTTTTCGGCATATTTCTTTACAACCTCAAATTTGTTCTGTGATGAGTAGTCAAAGAAGTAGTGATTGAGTTTCAGATAAAGTGTTTGATGCCAGACAGAACAGAAAATTAGAGAGTGGCAGAGAGAAATTTAGGTGGTGAAAGATTATGATACTACCTGCTAACTATTGATTGAATTTTTTGGTTCTCTGTTATTTACAAGCTTTACTGTATTTGAACAGAACAGTATGGATAGGGATTTCTCCTCTGTTGCCCAGGCTCTTATTGTCTGTATTCAGTTTTTTTAAACCCTCTTGCCACTGTTATGGTCTGAGTTCAATTTTTATTCTGATCCCCTCTCTCTGTCTTGATAAATTTTTTCCAGAGGTTTACTGATCTTCCATACAGAAAGGTTTGGTTATTTAGCTGTGTAATATTGTTTGTTTCATACCCTGATGATATCTTCAGGGTAAAAAGTGCTACTTGAGTGCTTTTGACTATACTCCCATTAAGGAGGAGTTCATTTCCTTGGAAGAAGATTTATTGTCATATGGGGCATTGGATTCTTTAGCTGGATTAAGGTGACGCAACTGCAAAGTGGTCTTAGTAATAATGGTAGTACAGTTTGTGAATGAGAGAAAGACAAGTAGTGTAGACAGTAAAGAAATTGATGTAATTTAATTGCTGCTAGGATTCCAGTCAACTTTGTTTAATTTTTCGTTTTATTGGTTGCATGATATTCTTAGCATCATGTATTTGTTTTTTTCTGAATAAGCTAACTACAATATGCATATTAAGTTGCAGTACATTGTGAAATTCAATTTGCAATTTACAATTTACATAATCCAGCTTTCATATTATCATTTACTCCGCAGGTGTCAGAATTCCCTCACCAGAAACCAGAGAGTGAAGACTATAACATGTACTCAGGGGCATCATACATGGAAGGTGAAGATGGAGAGCTTTCATGGTTCAATGCTGGCGTGAGAGTGGGTGTTGGCATTGGCCTCAGTGTATGTCTGGGAATCGGCATTGGAGTCGGCCTACTTGTTCGTACCTACCAAGGCACCACCAGGAACTTTAGAAGGCGGCTACTATAATCAGCACTCTTTTCCCGTACGCCTTTGTAGCGTAACATAAATCCCCCGTGATCCAAATTCCAAACATCGAAAGCGGTTTTTATAGCATCCAAATTTAATGCAGGCAGCTGATGGTTCCAACATTTATCCATTTTTTCTTTTACCATGGGTGGGTTTGGTTAAAATAAGTGGTCTCGGTTTTGTGTATAGCGATGAAAGCAAAAGAATCTCCTGCATTTGATTTTAAGGGAATGAGTCGAGTCATGAGTTACAGATCTTTATGTAGCTAGTGAAATTCGTTGTTAGCATTCCACACTTCGGATGTTATTTTCTTGTTAGAGATGTTTATAGCAATGAAATTTTGTTAATGGAGAGTCTTTGGATGCAGTTGATGCCACCCATTGTTATCTCAACTTCCATTTTTTTTTTGTAGGTCCAATAGGCACGTCTTGTTTTTAGACTTGAGACCAAGTAAGAGGCTTTTGGAGAAATAGACATATTTTGATTCATATGTTTTCCTCAATAAAAATTTGTAAAACATGCATGTATCACCTGAAAAGTCATATTTACCCCTAATAAATTATACGCCTCTCTTCTCTTTAACCTAGTCGAAATCTCATGCTTTTATGTTTCTTTATATCTCGATTTTTCAAGTTAACCGTCATATGAAGATCTGAAATTATAAGATCAGAAAAGAATAAAAGGAAAAACACGTGAAAAGATAACTGTAAAAAGGAGCAAAAAGAATTTGAGAAGAAAATTTAGTTCTCATCTCTCATATCGCCGTCAAACTCATCATTTTCCTCTCTTCTCTCTTCATTATTCTCCACTTAGTTCTGGATATAGTTTAATATAACATATTATCAAATTTCGAGATGTTATGAGGTCATTTATGTCTTGAAAAATTATTTTGAGGTTAATTTTTGCAAGTTTTAAGAAAAAAATTGCGATAATTTTCGATGATTTTTGATAGTTTTTCGATGATATTTCGATGAAAATGGTTTTTTTAATAATTTTTGATGCATTTTCGATAAATTTTTGATGCAATTTCAATGATATTTCGATGAAAATAGTATTCTCAGTAATATTTTGATAAAGTAGCATTTTTAATAATTTTCGATGCGATGTATTTTCGATGATATTTCGATAAAAGTGGTATTTTCGATAATATTAAAATATTATCAAAAATACCACTTCATCAAAATTATATCGAAATTCTGTCAAATATTATGAAAAATACCACTTTCATTGAAAATATATGGAAATTGCATCAAAAATTATAATAAACGCCAAATTATCGAAATATTATTGAGAATACCATTTTCATCGAAATATCATCGAAAATGTATCGAAATTGTATCGAAAATTATCAAAAATACCATTTTTATCGAAATTTAACTGAATTTTCATCGAAATATTATCAAAAAACCATCGAAAATTATCGCGATTTTTTTGTTAAGACTTGCAAAAATTAACCTCAGAATTTCATAACATCTCAAAATTTGATAATATATTATTTTAAATTATACTCAGAACTAAGTGGAGAAGAATGAAGTGAGAAGATAGGGAAATAATGAGTTATGAGAATAATTTTTTTTTTTTCCTTTTTCCATTTATCTTTTCTCGTGTTTTTCCTTTTCTTCTTTTCCGATCTTACAATTTCAGCTCTTTATATGACAGTTAACTTGAAAAATCAAGATACAGAGAAGCATAGAGGTATGAAGGAAAAGACATTTCAGCTTGATTAAAGAGAAGAGAGACATATAATTTATTAGGGGTAAATATGATTTTTCAGGTGATATATGCATATTTTACAAACTTTTATTGAGGAGAATATATGGACCAAAATATGCCTATTATGAAACATATTTGACCTGTTTCCTAATTTTTTAAAGAAAAAATTTTATTTTAGTTTACCTTGAATGGGTAACCAGAGTTTAGACACTACCGCTTTTCATTCCATTCGGATTAAAACGGTCGAATAACTTGTCTTAAAACAGCAATGTTGAATACTTCAATTCTAGTGATGTCGCTAATTAAATCATTTCAAAACTCGGATCTAAGGTTTACTAAAGTGCTTGTGAATAAAATGCAATCTTAGGTTAGGCTCTATGCCAGAAGCACACAGGATGTACAAGTTCGTTTCGTGAAGTTGCACTTGTGTATTATGAATGAGTATTTCTTACGCTCCATCAAAGAAAAAGCAGAGTTAATCATCTAAAATAATTTAGGGCGGGCCGTCACGGGAAAAGATTTTCTGTAGAAAGTTGTATTCAGACGTAAAAGGAGAAATTGTAACCAACACGAACTATAATCAAATGACCAAACACCATTAACATTTGAAGCATCGAATCTTCAAGTTGTTTCTTGAGCAAGAAAAACTCAGCCTTATACTGAATCTTTATATGAGGCAGAGTTTGAAAAAACAAGAAGGGTCTGGTAAATGGCTCACAGAAATCTATCAGGGAACATCAAAACCATTCAAAACAGGCTTGATTCGTTTTTACAGTGTGAAAAAACATCGAAGTTATTTTATATACGCACAGCATTAATCTTTCCGCTCTCCAAAATATAACTGGTTTATATGCACAACTTTGGAGTATCCTAAAGATCCAGAGAAAATGGCATCACAAAGGGTCAGGAAGTTGTCTATCAGAATATACAAGGCAGTGACCTCTAATCAAGCCTGTCAGTTTGGGGGTGGATGAGCTGCACGGCGAAACCAGGTGTTGAATGCAGTGACCAAGTGACGGCAGTCTTCAACATTTCGGGTTGAGAAGCTGAGACACTGCTGCAACAACTCCTGGGCATCTGTCATGGGAAGTGTAGAGATTATTCTCAGGAATGTCTCCTCCAACTCCAAGTAGAGCATTTTGTTACCAGGCGACATAGGTGAAACAATGTCCTTGCATACAATCAGAACAGGCAGCCAATCTTTTACAAGCTTCTTTCTAACCTGGAATATGCCAAGAAAAGAATAAGAAACTACTTGATATTGCACTTAATCCATATGACAGATAGCTTAGGATAAAAAGAATAAAACTAAAAGCCATAGTATTCAACTCTCAAACACAACATTGCTGTTAAACTAATATTACGCATCACATATTCACATGTCGTACTTTGAGTTAAAGGAAACAACTTTCGTTGATAAAGTGGAATAAACCTTACATATGTCCCATCTCTTGGCGCGCCTTACGTATTTAAAATAAACATACGTTATCTTTCCACTTCCAACTCCAGTAAAGTCCTAGTTGTTTTGATCTATTCAACCTTTTGCTCAAGCATGTTCTCCTTTTAGATAATTTGCAATTATTGGAGTCCACCTCTGATTAGATGAGAGTTGAGTATACAAAAAATTTACATGTACAAGAACTCGTTTCCATAGCAACCGTGCATATAGAATCGATGTATAAGTGACTAATATAGAATCGATGCATAAGTGACTAACCAGTGAAACACCTTTAGATTGGTCAGAAAAATGTTCAAATTGCAAGAAATCCAAATCAAATAGTTAAATCTCAGAACTCGGGTAATGATCGCAAGCAAGGAACTGAGAGAGAGACCATCAAAATTGTGGGTGCTAATCCTTGAAATTAGCGGGCTAGGAAAAGCACAAATCTTATTAAAAGAAAAGTACCTAATTCAAACAATTACAGATTTTTAACGCTTTTGCAAATCCTATGTTACAGGATTATCCTGTATGGCACCAATGCAAGACATCTAAGTTGCACCCACCAAACTGCCTAAAACTAAAGAACCTAAGGTAGGTGCAAAATTCAGAGAACCTAGTTCACAAATTGAGATGTTAAGCATTCAACCATTGATTATAATAACATAGCAAGTTCAAGATCGATATCCCATTCCCATGTGCACAATTTAAACGAGTTAAATCAAATGTGGCACAACCCAGAAACGAAATCGTCTCATTTTCAACATAAACCAGAAAAACTCTAACGAAGATGCAGAATGCAGTGTACCTGTCTAGCAGCAAGAATGCTACCAGTAGCGACCGCATTGGCAAGCTTAAATGTGCACCGCAGCACAACAGCAGGGAGACCCGGCACGATATTCCTCCACGCGTCGTCCCGAAACGCCCTCTGCAAGTCTGAAGTAAACGAAGCCTGTTCACTCCACTCCTTGACAGCATTATCAGCCACTCTGAGCTCAATCATTCTCTCAACAAGCCAAAGCAAATGCCTGCTATTAGTCATGGCGGTGTGCAGATTCAGCCTCTGAATGGCCTCGGTCTCGTTATGGTCACCTCGAAAATCCGGGCTCGAATACTCCTCCAAGGACTCCTTCACGACCTTCAAGCTCGCCTCGAAGGCCCTCTCGAGTACCCTCTTAGCCGAATCCTTGGACGAAAAGTCCCTCAAAAGCTTAGCCACAAAGGCCTTAACCAATGCCATGTTCGGATGGCTATGAATCGCAGCCACAATCAAACCGTAAAGCATTTCTTCGCACGAATTGTTCTCCCCAGGCGAAACCCTAGCGAGAAGCTCCTTGGACTCTTCCCCACCCAGCACTGGAATCAGACTCATGACCCTCTTCTCCTCCTCCTCGGTCCACGGTACGGCCTCGAGGAATCGAACGCAGGACCGAACGCATTCCTCGAAGAGCAATTGGAGCGCCACGGGGAGAAGGTCGAGCGCCACGGAAGCGCTGTTAATGGTGCTCAAGAAATCGCCCGAGTAGAGAAGCTCCAGAACCGTAATCCCGGACTCGATCGAGGACGGGACGCCGAGATTGATCCGAATCGACTCGTCTCCGTCGCCGGAGTTGGATTCGTCGCCACGATCGCGATCGTGCTGCCACCGATCGGAAAATTGGGCGGCGAAGTACTTGGAGCGACGGAGGACATGGGAGTGGAGGTAGAGCACGACCTCGGACTCGGTCGCCGATGGCGATTCGGGATCGTCCGAGTCGAGCGGGGAGGGATCGACGAAGAGCCGGAGGCGGACGTCGGCCGACGAGGAGTCGTTGAAAACGGCAGCTCCGTCCTCTCCGGGGCCGGAGCAGGAGGGAGGACGGGGGCAGGGTTTTTGAGAGGCTTGAGTTAGGGTTTTGTCGGAGAGTTCGGAGTCGATGATGGCGGCCGTGGAGGATAGACGCCGAGACGAGGCCGTGGAGGTCGTCGCCGCCGCTGTCGCTGCCGCGGCGGTGTTTGCCACGCGCTGCCGCTTCTTGGTCATTTTCAGTCGTTTGTGGAAGGAAAGAGTGAGGATTGGGTCGGAAGGAAATGGGAGAAAGGATTTGAATCATTTGATTTGCCGATTTTTTTTTTTAAATTGCTTTTAGAGATTGACACGTTGCACCATAGTGGAGCAAGTTTCGGTCTCTTTCTATATCAGCGAGTGATGAAAGATTTGGCTCTAATTTTGGTACGATTATACAAGTAGTAATTAGATTTTTTTTTTTTAAATAATGCTATGGGACACCAGTGGTGTCCAGCACCACAATAACGTGTCAGTCTGTCACTGACTAATCATAATTATAATTCAGGTGGAGTCCATGTGGGACCCAGTTTTTTAATTAAATCATCCAGTGATAGACAGACATGTATTGTGGTGCTAGGCACCACTGGTACCTTATAGCATTGCTCTTTTTTTTTTTAAATAGAAGAACAAAAGGGAAACAGTGGTGCCATAGTGTGTCCGACGATCTCTGAGACTAAAATAGAACGGTAACAATCTTATGTCGTTCTTATTCACATGCTTTTGTCAGCTAACATGACATGACATGGGTAATAGTAATTAGAATTTAATTCTAATTGTGTCCTTATTATATAATAATTAAACTAATTTTAGTTTATATAATTTTTTAGACATAGGTAAGGCAATTGAACTCTAGAGTTCAACATTTAAAGTAAATGTGTTATCGATCGTTATGGGACCCACTTCTGGATCGCACGCCACGTGGGCGGTTAGGTGGCTGAGCGCGCAAAAGGGAAACAAACCGCTTGGCACGTGTCCTGGAATGCCACTTAAAGGTCATGGGAGTTGCACGTGACGCTGGGCGGAACCCTTAGCTGACGTGGGCAGGAGCCAAACCCATCTCAGACCCTGGACGGGCTCTGTTGACTCCAGACCTCACCCTGGCATCTGAGGAGTCAGGGGCCCCAAGGGTCTTCTGCCAAAATGCTCTTGCGGGTAGCATTCACTTCTAGACCCAGACAAAACATTTAATGCGGTCCTTGGTAAGTGTGCACGTTGGGCAAACCATCCTGACAGAACGGCGGGCTGTCGAAGGCTCACCCCTGCTAGACTTGTACCGGAGGGGACATCAAAGAGTAAGTCACATCAATCAGGAGAGATTACGGCAACCATGGCCCGTGATTTCCGGAGCAAATCATGATGAGAAAATGTACTCGATCATGGGATTGGGGTGGCCAATAGGCTCCCAATTCCTGGAGTATATATATGCCATATGTCTCCCCGGTAAGAATATAGATATAGAGAAATATAAAAGAGAAGGAACTTGGTCTTTACTATTCGATTCCAGGGGCAAATATTTGACTTAAGCATCAGAGAGCCTTTGCAGGTGGCCACCCCCACCTCCCGACTCAGCTTGATGTCGAGAACACTCTGAAACCGTGGAGACACGTGGACAGTTAGTAAAAAGAGCACCAACAATCATACTAAGGTTACGGCTACCTAATTTTAAGTTTTATATATACTTACTATTGATTAATTTACTGAGTGTCAAAACTTGTCTTGATAATATTGATTACCTAGTTTTGGCTTTAGACTATGGACCTTTTTTATTTTATTTTTTTCTTACAGAAAAGGGTCAAGTGCATGTCACAAAGGAGTGTTCATCACCTCTCTCGACGTGGATTTAAAATTTGCTTTATTTCTTATGAAATCCATTTTAAAATTTGCTTTCAACTTTAGATACTATCACTCAATCATAATTCCTAGCCTATTAATAATTTAATATCTTGACTTTCCTAGTCCGATTGTTTTTTTTTTTTTTTTGACTTGAAACTTCCCTAGTCTAATCTAATTGTGCATATTTAATTTTATATACATATTTCTAATTAAATATATTATCTAGACACTCAGCCACCTTATTATATTAAATTCTGAATATTCAATAGAATGACTGTGTTTTATTAACTAGTATATTTCTTATAGGTACATCCATGTGGCCTCCTTAATAGTTAATTTGGACAAGATTAGCCACGTAAATGGTTAAGCATAGGGATAAGATCATAAGACAATAAATACTTGGTGATACTCGGAAGGCAGTGTGGATAAGGTCGGTTGAAGACATCGGATGAGATTGATCTCGACGTGTCCAAGGGATTGGGTGGGGACAGCCTTAGCTTAAGAATTAATTAGGGGTTAGGGCCCTGGCGCGTAAATCGGACGTTCCTTATTTGAGTTGCGGATACATTAGTCAAAGCCACATGGAGATCGGGCATTGGAGATAAGGATCTGGAGGCGGCTTGTGATACTCTGTGGTCGCCTTTCCGTGAACTTTAAACTATGTACTAGTTACCGATTGCCACGTAAAGAAACGGAAACAATAGATGTTGATTGGGCTCTCCGCTAGACTTCTATTGGGCTTTTTCATGAGATGTTCGACAAAGCCCACTGTTAATTGTAGGCCTACGAGCACCTTGCTGCTTCTAAGCCCAAACACTGATCAAAGGAAAAGTGTCCAAGACCCAACAGAAAATAAATAGGGTCTTGAACAAAAAAGCCCCACCTTTAAGGTACCTTTTAAGTAGATATTATTATATATAACTAAAATTACTCTACAAATAACGTATTTCATTGTACAAATAATAGTAATTTAGCTTTTTAGTGTAATTTTATGGGTTTATCTTTAAGTTTCGGGTTGTGACTTGTAAGTAAGTATAGTTATATGGTCTTTTCATTTTTTTTTGTATGATTTGACCGAATTGGCCCTCTGTCTCTGTGTTTGGGTGAGGGGTTGAACTTGGTTTTTGGTTCTTTTCCCTTTGCCCTTGGTTATTTCGCCTTTCCTCTTCTATCATTTCGCTGCTTTGCTTCTCCCTCTCTCTTTTTATTTTCAGTGTCTTCTTCTTTCTTCTTTTTCGTTTTTTATGCTTTATTTTCTCTCTTTTACCAGATCGTTTTCTTCTCTCTTTCTCTCAGACCATGGCTTCTTCTGTTTTTTTTTGTTTGATTTATTCTCCCTAATAAATATCTGTCATTTGTCTTCTTCTTCTGTTTTTTTTTCCTAAGCCTTTGTTTTCTGAGATCTGGTTCGTCGGTTTGGATTTGGCTCTATCGATTTCAGCTGTTCTTGAATTTTTTTTTTAATCTTCGGTGCTTCGGTTGGTTTGGTGATCATCTTCATTTTTGTGATATTTTCTCGATCTTGAACTTTGTATTCTTAATTGGTTTTTTTCCTGTGTATCATGCTCTTTGTATTCTGGGCGGTTGTTTATTTCGTGTTCATATTTGTTCATATTATGGAATGATTCTTTTGTATTTTTTGATCCTTTTTTACGGCTGTGATTTCTGTTGGTTATGGTTTCTAGGGTTTGGTTTATTATTTCTTTGTTCTAAGTTATTTTGTGGGGCCTTGGTATGTGGATGTGGGCATCTTATTTTTAGGCTTCGACTTTTCTTAGTGGACTGGTTGTGGCTTGTCTATTTTTGGGTTTTTTATTTAGAAACTGAACTTCGATGGGCTTTTATATTATTCAATAAATGTCATTTTGTTAATTACTTTATTTATTTGTTTTTTTTTTTAGCAAAATGCCCATCATATTTTAGTTTTTTTATTTTATTTTCTTACAAATTTGTGTAAATATATATGTATGTGCGTGTTATGTGTGTTTGTGTGTGTATGGACGTGTGTTTGTTTATGTGTGGTTAAGTTTCTAGATTTTTTCCTAGAAGAGTCGTATAGCAACTTTGCTTTTTTTTTTTTAAAAAAAAAATCATTTTTATTTGATATTTATCATCCCTTCTAGATTTTTTTGATGCTAATTATGATTCATATTTTTGCTTTTAATTATGTGTCTACTTGCATTTATTAATTGAGTCCTGTTCACGTAGTTTCATTGAATCTTGTTATGATATTCCTATTATTTTCGTCCAATAAAAGAAGGAAAAAAGAAAGTGAAAAAAAAAATAGAAAAGGTAATCTGGTTTTGATGCTAATTATGATCCATATTTTTGCTTTTGATTATGTATCTACTCGTATTTATGAATTAAGTACTGATCGCATAACTTTATTGAATGATGTTTTGATATTTTCGTATTATTTTCATCCAAAAAAATAGGAAAAAAGAAAGTAAAAACAAAATAATAAAAAAAAAGGTAATTTAGAGACAATGACGAAAAGTGGGGTAATTTTTTGTTAAATACGTTTTTGGAGTTTTTTTATCTATTTTTTTATACGAGATATTTGTTTTCTTCACTCTTTGCTTATTTAAAGTATTGGTGTTAAGTAAGCTTCTGATTTTCTTTTATTAAACATATATCATTTTTATTATGTGTTGTTTCTGGATATTGTCATGTGTTAAATTTTCTTTTAATACCTTTTGTAATCTCTTTACTGTCGTTTGACTATAAATACTCAAGTTATTTACTGCCCTATTTCACACCCTATTCATGCCCATCTTCCTTCTTACTCACAACTTACTGAATTTATTCTTAACCTCTTTGACTGTATTTATTGTGCTCTTATTACTTCCTCTGCATTTCGTATAACTTCTAATTGTTTATACCTGGTATGAGGAGCTTTTTTTGGAAACAGTTCATGTATTATTGCCCTTTATTACGTTTTGTATTTGTTTCTTTTTCTTTCCTTCGAGTTATTAGTATGCTTTGTTTTGGTGTTCATTAATGTATATAACTATGTACTGTTGATATACAGTTGAGATGTTTACTTATTTGTTCTTCTCTTGAATATCATGTACTATTAAAATGCTTTAATAAATACTGTTGCTTTTGATCTCAGTTATATTCTGTCATATTATTTGTTGATGTACATCGTCTCTCTTGCATCCATTCTATTTAGATATTTGTCTCTTCATTGTTTTGTGTTTGGATAGTATAAAATGATTGAATAGTTTTTTTTTTTTCCCTAATTTCTGTATTTGATGTGTTCATTTTCGCTGCCTTTTTCCCCAGCCCTTTTATCCAGTCCTTGATTCTTGCCTTTCTTTCTTTGTTAGTTCAATTTCTCTTTCATAAACTCTTTGATTCTATCTGTTCTTCTAAAAATTATTCCTATTCAGTCTTGTTTCCCCCTTTTTTCTCTTTTTTCTCTTTTAATTATTACTATTTTAGTATCTTCTTAATTATATTTTACAATCTAATCTACATTTGGCAATGATGATTATATTTGTATTAATCATATGGACTTAGACATTGACTCCCCGAAAATTATTGTGTATAATGGCTTCTGTCGTAAGATTAGGATAGAGATTATTGCAAGCTAAGCTGAGCAGAAAATTAGTGTGCAAGCAACGTGTTTCAGTGTACAGATAATAGTAACTTGGTTTTTGGTGTGATTTTACGGGTTTGTCCTTAAGATTCTGGTTCTGGCCTATGAGTGGGTGTGGTTATTTGGTCTTATCATCTTTGATTTTGTAATTTGACCGAATTAGCCTTTTGTCTCTACCTTTGGGTGGGGGGTGGACTGGGTTTTTGTTTTTTGTTTTTGCTTTGCCCTTGGTCAGTCCCCCTCCTCTCTTCCATCAATCCGCTCCTTTGCTTTGATGCTTCTCTGTTCCTCTTCTTTTTTCCCTTGTCTTTATGCACTTGGTAGTTTTTGGACAGTACTGTATTTTAATCCTGTGATTTTATCTTTATTATCTAACTAATATAATGTATATGACAAATTTTTTGATATATGGACAGTGTTTTACATGTTTATCTAATTACAAGAAATGATTTTTCTTGAAAGAAAAATAAGAAATTATTTCTCAGGTGACTAGATAAATGCTTAAATACATTATCCTATAAATTTGTCATATATTGATGATGCCTTTCATATATCTGAGCCAAATGCTATGCATACATATATATTTTTTTTTATAGAAATCTATCTATCTATATATATTATATATAATTGTATCAAATATAAGAAATCAATCATATTTGAATGCCAAAGATTTTACCACTCCCATTAACACAGAGAATAATGAAGAATCTATTACAGAGAAAAAGAAAGAAGCAAGAAAACAAGATTATATTTCATTTGATTGTAAAGCCATTGCAAAAAAAGTCTTATTCCTATCATGTATTTAATTCAATATTTTGTATATTTAGACTGAAGGACTTTGATTTTGTATGTAATTAAGATGTTGTATTTAAAGTTTAATTGCAATAACTATGAATAATAAGATAAACATATTACTAGTTTAGATAGTTTATATCCCAAATTTGTTATTTCACCCAAAAGAAAAAAGAAAGGAAGAACATAGAAATATTCGCAATTTGCAATAACTTTGCATAGTAAGATATAGATACTATTAGCTATTAACTAGGAAGAACGTATGAATTTTTACTATCTGCCATAACTGTAAATAACAGAATAAAAATATTATTAGTTATTAGTTTAGATAATTATTATCCTAGAATATCTACCTAACATATGTGCAAATAATACTAGCCAAATATGACCCGTTTGAACTCTTTCTTCTCCCTCTCCCATTTGCTTTTAATTGTATGCTTTTATGGTTTTCTCGTTTGGAGTGTTCTCTGGAATATTGTTAGATGAGGGGTTTTAGGTAATTTTGCATGGGTTAGAAAAAGATACAATAAAAGAATGTAATTTCAATAAATCATAAACAAAAATAATATAATTAATTTAACATTAATAATAATCGTCCAAATTATAATTAGTATAGCACAAATGAGTAAACAAAGTCGAAAAAATAAATACAGAAAAAAGAAAAAATTAATTACTTTATATATAGATAGTATTACTATATTATTCCATAAGCTCTAAACAAAAGAAATATTAACATGATACTTATTTTTTGTTGGTTTCTTTCCCCTACCCATTATTTGAATCATATAAATAACAAGATGATGTCGAAAAATTTTCTACTATCAAGGCGTCAATATAAACGATATCATTGTTATCTTCTGAACGAAGACTTTGTATTTAGCAGTGATGCTATTTCAGATCATCAACATCAGAATTTCAGTATGAATTCAGAAAATATTTACCAATCAAGGCTCGCTATAATATCAAGTATTACAAATCTTGAAAAATATTTCTTTTACTCAGCTGAGCCTTCAGCGTCAACCAGCTTCAATACACAGAGTAATCTCTTCATTTCCTATATAAAAATAAGGAAAAAAACTTCTCATTCATTATGCATTTTTCCGTATTTAACTCTTATTCCATACTGTGTTACAGGTGATATTAATAAATATCATGATCTTGAAGACTGCTCTTGTATCTGTTAATATTATAGTATATCTTTTTAGTTTGACGAATCTACCAAAAGAACTTATCCACTAAAATATAATATATGTTGTCAAGATGGAAAAATTAATTTTCTTCCAATAAAAAAGCCTCCCCCTATACTAGATCAACTACCAAATTATTACGGAGAGCCTTTAAGCACATATTTCCGAAAAAATATTCGAACTTTTAATTCCATATTTACTTTCATATCTTTCAGAGCAAACATAGAACAAAATACAAGAAATTTAGATGGTCCATATATTTTTAAAATCACGGTCAAGTACATCATCTTATAGGATCCTTATTGCTAGCAAATAATAATCCTCCAAGATTTTCCCAGTTATATATATATATGATACAGAAAACGAAACAAAAAATCGAATGTCAATATTCTCATTCGATGATGAATCAAGAGAATTGACAAAATTAATTGTTGAAAATTTAATCAAGACACTTAATGAAAATAACGAATTAGTAAAGTTTTTCGTATAATTTGAGATAGATACTATAAAAATGAAATTCCACCTATGAAATTAAGACTAATAAGAGGACGACCTATAGATAATGATCAGTATGAATTACGCACTTCAAATGATATAGGAGGATTAACTGTCGGAGAAATTGGTGAATATGAAGAGGGAAGAGACATTATAATCCAAGTCAAAGCAAATAATTTACAAAGAATCACAAAATTACATCCATCTTATATGGCCTTACAATATCCTCTTTTATTTCCATACGGAGAGGATGGTTACAGAATCGATTTAAATTGGAATACAGACAGACTAGAAAAATGACCTTCAACAAATAGAATACCTATAAGAGCATTCTATTGTCACCAATTACAACAGCGTGAAAACGTAAATAATATCTTATTTAAAAGTAGTAGACTTTTCCAATAATATGTTGTTGATGCATACGTCTCTATTGAAGAAGATCGACTAGACTATGTCAGAAAAAATCAAAACAATTTAAGATCTAAAATTTATTAAAGCATGGAAGATGCTATTATAAGAAGTGACACAGATGCAAGAGCAATTGGTAAAAGAATAATTCTTTTATCTAGCCATATTGGAAGTCCTAGATATATGATTCAAAATTATCAAGATGCAATGGCAATATGCAGATAGTATAGAAATCCTGAATTATTCATAACATTTACATGCAATCCTAAATGGACTAAAATTACACGTGCTCTAAATAAAATTCCCAGCCAAAAACTTGAAGATAGACCAGATATAATTATGAGAATTTTTAGGATAAAACTAAATCAAATTTTATCTACCATTAAAACTGAAAAAATCTTTAGCACAATTATCGCAAGTCAGACTTTATTATCTTATACAATAAAACTAAATATACACGAAAAATAGTAATTTTTATCTCTAATAAAAACTAATGTGTATCTTTTATTTTTTGTGTTTATTTTTCCATATAGATTTATACATTGTTGAATTTCGGAAACGTGGCTTACCTCATTGCTACTTCTTATTTTGGTTACACCCTAACGAAAAAATATCCAAACTATCACAAATAGATAAATTTATTTCAGTTAAAATACCTAATCCTGAAAAAAAAACCATAAGAATATAACATCGTAGCAGAGTTCATGATACATGGGCCATGTGGTGCCGCCAAAACAAACGTCCCATGCATGAAAAACTCTGTTTATTCTAAAAAATTCCCCAAACAATTTAAAGAGGAAATAACCATTGAAGAAAATGGACTCATCAATTACAAACCCAGAAATACAATATTTTATTTATAAAAAGAAGGTATTAAATTAGATAACAGATTTGTAGTTCCTTATAATAAAGATTTATGCTTAAAATTCCATGCCCACATAAATGTCGAAAGATGCTCACAATCTATGTTAATAAAATATTTATTTAAATATTTAACAAAAGGTCTAGATAGAATAAGAGTAGTAATAGAAGACAATATATACATAAGACAATCTGAAAATACTACTTATAAAGAAATAGATGAAATAAAAAACTATATTAATTATTGGTATATAGCACCGTATGAAGCTATGTGGAGACATGAATATTCCATACATCATAGAAATCCAACAGTGCAATGATTAATAATTCATTTACCACGTATGGAAAATATAACATTCCATTCAAACCAGCATCTTAATAATATAATTAAACAACCAGAGATTGAATAAACAACTTTGATAGAATAGATAGAAATTAATAAATTTAATATAGATGCAAGACAGTTATCATATATACAATTTCCCACTAAATGGGTTTGGAATAATAAAGACAAAATTTGGATTCCTAGAAAATCAGGATATTCAATTGGACGAATATTTTATGTCCACCCAAGTTCTAGATAATTATATTATCTAAAATTATTATTAAATCATCAAAAAGGTGCAACAAGTTTTGAATCGATACGAACTATTAATGGTGTAATATACTCAACAAATCAAGCAGTATACAATGCGTTGGGTTTATTAGGAGATGCTAAAGAATGGAATGAATCAATATTAGAGGCCTCATTTTGGTCAACACCGCATCAACCACGACAATTATTCACCATAATCTTACTATTTTGTAATGTAAATAACTCAGTAACACTATTTGAAAATCAATGGAAACTTATGACAGAAGATATTATACACAGGACAAAAACTTTATTCAGTAATCTGAATTTCCAAATTCCAGAAAATGAATTATATAATTATGTATTATATAAATTAGAAAAACAATTAAATTTAAATTCATCTATTCTACAAAATTTTAATCTGCCACTACCAACAGGAAAATTAATTGATGATTTGAATGATAAACTTTTGCGAGAAGAATTAGATTATGACATTAATAAACTAAAAGAAAAGGACATTATCTTAGAGAAAAACTTAAATAATGAACAACGCTATATCTATGAACAAATTATAGAATCATTAAACAATAAAAAAAGAAAATTTATTCTTTATTTACGGATACGGAGACAAAGGAAAAACTTATTTATGGAATACGATTGTCACTAAAATCAGATCAAACAACGGAATTGTTTTAGCTGTCTCATCAGCTGGAATAGCTTCATTATTATTACTAAAGGTAGAACCACACATTCAAGATTTTGAATACCTTTATCAACTGATAAATTTTTCATATGTCATATCAAAAAAGGAACTCAATTAGCCAAATTAATTGAAAAAATAACACTTATATTATGAGATGAAGCACCGATGAATAACATGCACTGTTTCGAATCTTTAGACAAGACACTACAAGATTTAAAAAATAATTTTAACCAACTTTTTAGTGGAATGACAATTATATTAGGTGGCGATTTGAGACAAATTTTGCCTGTTATACCTGCTAAAATAAAAGAAGATATACTAAATGTAAGTATAAATAATTCTTATTTATGGCCATACTTTAAATTATTATCACTAACAGAAAATATGAGATTAAAAAACCCTTACTATAGAACAAGAAAAAAGGGAAATTTCAGAATTTTCAAAAGGGACATTAAGTATTGGAAACTGTACTACAGAAAGAATAAAAGATCCTGAAAACGAAGACGCAACATGGATTAAAATACCAGAAAAATACAAAATACAATATGAATCAAACCCAATTGAAAAAATTTCAAATTTGATATATGATAACTTCAAAGAAAAATTTAGTAATATTAATTATATAAGATACAGAGCAATAATAACTTTAAAAAATAAAACAGCCGATGATATAAATAAATATATACTATCCTTAATATCTAAGAATAAAAATTTATTATAGTTATGACACAATAATATCCTCAACAGAAAACATTGATGAACTACCTATTATACCCTTAAGAATTCTTACATACTTTAAATTTTAACGGTATACCACTACATGAATTGAATCTTAATATAGGAACCTCAATAATGTGTTAGCCCAAGATTAGCTAACCCAATAGGGGGGGATGAATTAGATTTTAAAAACTTTTACAAACTTTTATTGACAATCAAGTTAATTTAACAAGTAAAAGCAATAACAAGTAGAAATAGCTAAATTGCATACACAAGCTCAAGATAACTAAATTAAAAGGATAGGGATAAAGAAATGCAAATACTATTTTTACAAGGTTCAACAGACACGACGATTTATTTACGTCCCCGGCTCTTGGCAACCCGCTTCGAACTTTCCACTATCGGATCAAGAGAATGGGCTTGACCGTCCCTTTTACACAACAAGTGCTTTTTCCTTAGGCACACTCTTGCCTTTACAATAGGATTGAATTCTGCTCTATCACACCTAAGTCGGATTGTTTCAATCTCACCTAAACCGAGTTGTTTATGAATCTGGTGACAACCTCACCTCACAAATACAATTTGATTTTTATTTTGTGTTGGAACACTCAACTAAAAACTCTCTAATAAAAAGATTGATACAAGGTAGGCCTAGAGTGAATAAATGGGAACACAAGATATGATCTAATTTGGCTCAATTGATTTTTGTGAAAAAATAGATTTGAAAGTTTGATTCACAAAAGAGATTTGAACAACTTGAAAGTATGTTTAAAGCAATGAAGGAATGTTCAAAAGTTGTTTCAAGTGTTAGAAATGCTTCTATATATAGACTAAAATGAATACTAGCCGTTTTAGACCGTTTGATAGATAATCTGTCATTTTTGGCAGACCGAAAATCCACTTTCGGTCGACCGAAAATACTAGCAATTGGAAGTGCGGTTGTAATGGTCAAATTCAAAAAGCAGTTAAACGAAAACAGGGGAATCGGTCTGCCGATACTGAGAACCGGTCTGCCGATTCTGTCCAAAAGTTATTTTTCAATTTTATTTCAAGTCTTTTTCAATTATTTTCAAAATGTAACTTTATAAATTGATTTAATATGTGATATAGGAACTATATAAATTCATAAATCAATTTAAAAGCTTGTGTAAAATAAATTTCATATTTTAATTTGAGATAAAAAGATTTGACAGTTTAGCTTCGAAAAATTCGAATTTTATGAAAAATTTGAGCCATGAAGATCATACAATGTGTGGACAAATATTCAAGTATAAGAACTAAGTATATAATGTTTGCTAGTCTAGGTCTTGTTATCTTGATCTTTGTCTTCAAGCTCTTTTCCATAATCCGTCTTGAATGTCTAGTGATCCTTTCAATTTAACTCGCTACACACTCAAGTAGATCATTAGTTCTTAATCATATATTTGTTAGCTTCAAAATATAAGAGTATGATTGATGACACAAAACATGACTCAACAATCTCCCCCTTTTTGATAATAATAAACATTTGATTTAAAGGAAGTAAGGAGTGAGAAAATAAGTTGAGTAAACCATCCTTACCAAATCTTGATTGCTCCCCCTCAAAATATGCTTAATGTAAAAAAAGTAAAACTCCCCCTTAAACTTATAAGATATGCATATTTTATTTTGAGCTCATAAATACTACTTGTTAAAAAAATTCGAATCTCATAAATACCAATTTGAGATGCTTAGAGATACCACTTGTGAGAAAAACAAAATTATACCAATGGTAGTTTAATATACATTCTTCTCTCCCTTTTAATATTATTAAAAAGGAATCTACAAAGAAGAAGAATAAAGCACTAGCAATGCAATACCCAATCTTGCATCATCATTTATCAAGTAATTCAAGTTTATTACTAACGTAAGATAATTAAATTAATGGACCATTTTATTTTTCAATTAATTCATTTATATATTAAGGTACTTCAAGAGAAAAAACAACAAAATTAATGGAATGGCTCTGGAAGGGTTTATAGACATCATGATGCAAGATACGAATATTTTTTCTAAAAAAAAAAACATATTTGTGCACCTAATATACATAATAATACACATTATGTGTGTAGTTTTAAAAGTCTGAAATATTCGTATCCTCTTCATTATAATATATAAAGTAATTTGGCTTTCAGTGGAAAAAAAAGATGGTGATTTAGCCCGGGAAAAAAAAATGTATTTACAAGATTTATTGACGTAACTGAGAGTGGTGAGAGAAAAGTGATTGACTCGGATACAAGAACTTTATTATTACTTTTATTGATCTCATTGAGAGTGATGGTGCATGGGAGAAAAGTGATTGAACCGGGTACTCAAATAGAACAGGTATAGAAAAGCTGAAGGGGATTCATAGTAGGAAATGTGATAAAGAAGTTACTTCATCAATAGAAATAAAAGTTGAGGACCAGTCATAAAAATAAGCCAAATATTATATAATAAGACCTTGTATTTCATTTTATTTTATTTTTTTGAGTAAGTCTTGAAATTAGAATTTCAAATTTTAAACGAAAAATTCAAAGTTATAAATGAATTTATTGTTAGATTCTTTAATTTAATATTGATTATAATAAAATAATTAAACTCAAAAACTGGATAAAAATACTATTAGAATTAATCAATAAATAAATATTATGGAAATTAAGAAATTTTTCCGAGATAAAGAATAAGAAAGGAAAAGTGATAATTTAATAAAGGATTTTTCTTTTTGGATGCTATGCTCAGGTTTTATTAGCTTCACCGGGTTCACTGAAATGAGAAGAATTAAATTAAAAAAATACCCAAGCTTTTTATCAACTGCTGCTATGTAAAGACTGGTGCATTTTAATATTGCATTTGATTAATTCTCTGATTGGTGGTGTCCTTTTAACAAAAATAAGGAAAATTTTATTCCAGGGCCTTATATAGATTGAATCTTATGTCAATGGTATTGTCAAACCATCACAATCATCTCATGAATATCTTTCTATAAAATATAACTTCTCAATGTTTTCTAAAACAAAGTCCAAGAATGCAGTGAGAATAAAAAAACCATATAAAATCTACGTTTACTCTTTTTATTTTTTTAAAATAAATTTTTTTATTTTTAAAAAAATTCAAAGAGATAGTTTTTATACCTCGCACAATTTTTAAGACATTAGTAAAGCTGGGATTTCGTTCCCTATATTTATTGCAAGGGTAAAAAAAAAAAAAATAATATCACCTGGGGTCCTCATTCATTACCCGATGTATCACTTGAGTCCTTATTCTTTCTTTTGTAGCTTTTAACTCTCCAGATTTTTTGCTTTTGTAACACGATAATCCTTTTTCTCAGTTTCGTCTGTTTTAGCCGTGAAATCACATGTGAATTGCACATGATCCAATTAGCAAGGGTATATTAATCTCTTTTCCAATTTACCCCTTGAATGCAAGTTGAAATAGAAGCAAATGAATTATTTTCACAAGTACCCAAGGTATAATCCATTGTCCAAATATATCGGAGTCCAAATTTTTTCCTCCAAATTGTAGAGACTATGGACCCAAGCTTTCTGAAATTTTATTCCATGGCATACCCCTCTAAAATAGGTCATGTGCAATTCATGTATGACTTCAAGGCTAAAACTGATGGAAATTTAGGAAAAGGACTAAAGTGTTACAAAAACAAAAAGTTTTGGAGATTTAAAAGCTACAAAATAAAGAATAAAATAAAGAATAGAGATTTAAGTAATATGTCAGATAAAGAATGAGGAACCCAGGTAATATTATCCCTAAAAAGAAGAATCTTTATAATTAATGCTAAATAGTAACCTATTGTAAAACTTGCTATAGCAGGTAATTTCTAAGTCTATGTTATCTTTTGTATTTAATGCTTACATATATATTGTTTAACTAGTCGTTATACGGCGCTTTGCGCGAGTTGGTATTAATATTGCATATACTAAGCCTAATTTATAGTTAGATTCAATGTATTACAATATTAAAAAATGTATTTATCTTTACATTTCTTTTGATGGGACGAATGTAATATAACTATTTGTTCGATGAACTAAATTTATATAAGATATCATTAATATTAAATTAAATATAATATTATATAAAATATTAAAGAATGTATTTATCTCTATATTTATTTTGATGAGATAGATGTAGCACAACTATTTGTTCGATGAACTAAATTTAATATGAGGTATCGTTGATATTAAATTAAATATAATATTATATTATACATGTATATATTACAACCAATCATAACATGAAAAAATAATAATAGGACCAATCATATCATGAAAATAAGAATTAAATTAGAAATTTTCTAATAAATTTAAAAATAGAATACTGATCAAAGAAGTTATCACATTTTTTTTTAAATTTTCTCTCTACTTCAGGCTTAATATAGATATATAGATACTTATACAAATTTTTATGATGGTTACCATGGAGCCGTAACCATTAAAACCCATCTATATATATATATTGGAGAAATTATTTCTTTTTAGTTTTGCACCGTATTATGGTCAAATAGTTTGACAGGTTGAACAAAATTTTAGAAAATACAATACATTCGTTTCATGATTTAAAAACAATTAATTTGAATAAGATGTATTTAAATTGGGAATGTGAAAATTAAGAAGAAAAACTTCTTCCTGAAAATGCATTTGATAATGGTATTTTCTTATTGTTTTCGAGCTTAAAAAATATGAAATCTTTGTTTGGTATGTATTTGAAAATAAAATAACGGCAAAATACATGTTAGGTTGAATGTTTTTAGATTCTGTTTTTCTACAATAATATAAACTCTCTTTAACAAAATTTGTTTAAATATAACCAAAGTATATTATCAGTTCCGTCAACTCAACTTGTGTAGTCAATCTCATTTACTTGACTATACTATTAGCATCTTTAACTTGTACGAAAGTAGGAGTATGAACAACTCCACGAAAGAAAACTATGGCAGTGCCTATTACTTTTTTTTTTTTTTTTTTTGGCATGTGAAAAGTCATTACTTTATGGTAATTTTTACCAGCATAATCTCTAAACTCTATTTTCGCCTTCCTAATTGAATAACATAGTGCCCTTTTTCACTTCCTTATAATTTGATCAAAGTATTCTCTCTTTCTCAAACCAAATTAAAATAAAAGTACTTATAAGAAATGGCCTTTTTTTTTTAAATCAATATAAAAAGTGGCCAGTTTTTACACCGATTTAATAGATGACCATTTTATAATTTTATTTTGATAAATATCTGTTTTTAGTTGATCTATTTTTTTTATTAAGTAAATCAATTTTTGAAAAAGTAAATCAATTTTTTCTAAAAATAAATCAATATATTTTGATATACTATATAAAGTAAATCAATTTTTATAAAATAAATGAATTTTTTTAAAAAATAAATAAATTTTTAAAATATCAATCAATATATTTTGAGATATTAAAAATTAAAAAAAGGTCATTTTTTAATAATTTTCAACATTCGGCATTTTTTAACAAGTTTTGACAAACAGCTATTTTGCAAACTATGATCCAAATTTCAGCCATTTGCCCAAAAAGCCCGTAAAATAATAATAGCTCATATCAATATCAATAACAAGCCCAAAACTTCTATTTCAAGTCGTTATCTACGTAAATGTATCATGCAAACTAGGGAATTTGACTTGAGTAGTACTAATTTGGAACAAAATGACCTTTTTTAGTAGTATTTTTCAAATTAACATTTCTAGTAATATTATAAATTATATGATGAGGAGTCACATAATCTGTGACTATAAAATTATGACTTTTCTAAGACTAATCAATAGTCACAAATTGTGTGACCATCTGTCACATTAAGAAATGCTAAGGACACTCTCTTGGACACTCTCTTTGACACTCTCCAGTCTCACTGTCTGACATGTGGATTTCACTATCCAGTTAAATATTTTAATAATACAACAAATCATAGTGGATTCTACGTGTCAAGCAGTGAGATTAGGAGAGTGCAAAAGAGAGTGTAAAAGAGAGTGTTGCTAGCACTCCTCTCCGTCACATTAGGTCATAAAACATTAAAACACAACTAAAAAAGTTATTTTTTAAAACACTCTTAAAAAAGTCACTTGAGTCAGAATTACTATTACTTATTTCAATTTCCCTGCAAACTATCAAGATGAACAGAAATCTAAATAAGAAAACTAAGGCCTTAATCGCACAAGACTTACAGAAATTGGAAAAATAATTCGACGCAAGTGGATAACAAAATTTAATACTAAGGTAGTGTTCGGTTTAAAGCAATTTACAAAAGCATGGAATAAGTACTCCTAATGAATGCATATTCTGTTGTTTGGTTGTTTCATTCCAATGGAATGACAATTCCAGCAACTGATGTATTTGCCTTTCCCAAACTAAACCAGTGAAAAGATAATTCCATTCCACTCCTAAATTTATTAAGCGCAGTTTGCCTCTTCCTCTTCAACGAATTTTGCCAGTGTTGGCCATGACTATTCTTGTTGCATTAGCTCGATCACAACGCTGTAGTCACCGCTTCTATTCCGTTTGCCTGAGTTCCGGCCAAGGCCTCATCGTCCAGATCTGTTTGTGGTTATTTTTGTTAACCAATGTTCGTGTCGCCTGGGGTGTGGCCACACTCTCGCCAACCGATTCTACTCCATTTGCCTAAGTTTTGTACTCCATCTGCCAACTGGTATGGTATGTTTACTTTTGTAACCTGAGCATTGTTAATATTTCAGGGTCTTGGAAGGCCATGATGAGGATGAAAGGCCCATAAAGCCATTAGTGGCTAGTGCACTATAATAGAAAATCTTTAAACTGATTTGGATTGTTTTCTCTTTTTTTTTTTTTGGTGGGAAAAACTGATTTCGAATTTTCATGGCATTTTTTTTGCTAATATTTTTTTTTCCGATTTTAATTTTAATGATTTTTCTTATTGATATTTATGTGGTAAAATTTCTATTTCTTAATTTTTCAAATTTTTGTAAGCAATGGTAATTTGGTCTATGGGTTATTATTCTCATACCTCATTTTATTTCATAATAAACTAAATAAAATAATCATGATTCAGACACTTATTTTAAAATGTCAACTAAACAAATTAATCAACTTTCTTTTCCATTCTATTCTTATTACCATTATCATTCTTATTCCCTTTTTATTTTGCAATCAAACACTACCTAATTTCAATCCTAGTTACAAGAAAAAAGCCCCAAAATCATAGCACAACACATAATAAAAGTGATTGAAAGTAAGAAATACAAAGAACATTACTATAGAGGGACCTAAAATTTACTGGGTTCCATACACACATATTATATAGGGGACCTTGGCAAAAACACCTTTTTTAATGGGCTTATTTAACAACTAGTCTATTTCAATATTATTATTTTATAACTAGTCTTTTTGACTATAACTTTATTGGAGAGTCCAGAACGCCCTTGAAACAAAAAAACTTTTTGACCTGATCGTTAGCTAATATTTTTTTTTCAATATAAATTTTCTCATGTCAAGACTCGAAACCCATTTTTCTCTCTCCTCTTTTTTCTTCAAGCTAGTTCATCCATAAACATCGGTAAAATTTTGTCATCTCTTCTTACGGCATTTTCTCATCCATTAACGAAGCTATTGAAGTCTTCATCTTCCACATTCGACCGTTTTCAAGTTTTTCTTTTCTTTTTTTTTTTCAATCAAGTTGCTAAAACTCATCCTTCAAATAATTAATAGAATTTATTTTTTCCCTTTATTTAAAAGAAATAAATTGTATTTTTAAGCAATTATTTGAATTTTTAGTACAAATATAAATTTTCTAAACTATTTTTGAGCTTGAAAAGCTTGCATTTTCAACCAGAGGTTACAGTCTATTCACAAGGAAGAAAACCCAAATTTGACTCGATAATTTTGTCGAGTACTCTATCGAGTATAACTCGACACCTTATCAAGTATAACTCGACATCTTTGTCGAGTTTAATTGTCAGGAAAATTACAACTCTATCGAGATATTCTTGACCTCACTAGACAATGATTGATATTATTATGAAGTAGTACTCGACAACACTCGACTATATTTAAATTTTAAAATCCTCTTTGATTGTTTGTTCAACGTAGCTGTTGAGTGGTTCGATAAGTGCGTCTAGTAACTTAATAGTCATGTCGAGCCACTTGACAGACTTGTCGAGTCTATTCAAAAGCACTATCGAACCACTCAATAGGCATATCAAGTCAATTGATAAAATTGTCAGGTAGTATAAAAGTTTATAGATTTTACCAAATTTTGAATGTTCTTTATACTTTCATATATGCTTTCTTATCTATGAACTCTATTTTTGCATAGGTAAGCCATCAACTGCATATGAATTGAAAATAATTTTTATGTCATATGATAGTCAGTAGAAAAGTGATAAAGAAGTGTAGAAGTGGGTTAGAAAGAGACAATAATCAATAAGAATTTTAGTCAAAACTAACACAACGTATGAGAATTTGGTGAAAGAAGTATATAAAAGCACTGAGATAGATCGTAATGTCTTTGATTTGGAAATGAGTTATAAGCCAAGGTTATCATTTGAAGTCAGCTCAACATACCTAATACAGGTATCGATCTACTCGACACTCTTATTGTGTAAAATTTCATAATATACAAGACATGCTCGACACACCTGACAAGGGTGTCGAGCCACTCAAAATCTTATAATTTATTTATATTATTGATAGAACTCTAACTCTATTCAAGTTGAAACTAATTAAGTAATTTAAATTTCATTAGATATACTTCATAAGATAAATATGATAAATCAAACTCATAAGTTTATTTCTAAACTTATTTGTATTATTTGTAAACTTCTTACTTTATTCACACTATTTGATTAGATTAGGTTTCATTATTCATAGTTTTGAAGATATCACGGATCAAAATCCAATATTTATCATATTTTTAAAGATATATGATAATTTAAAATTTGAATTTGTATTAAACTCATTCGTATAACTTATAGAATTCTCACAATATTACTCGAGTAATGAAACTAACTCATTCATAGTATTTATAGAATTCTCATTTTATTTATATTACTTGAGTAATTTGAGTTTCATTATTCGTAGTTTTGAAGATATCGTGGATCAAAATCAGATATTTATCATATTTCTAAAAATATATGATAAATTAAAATTTGAATTTATAATAACTCATATGTATTACTTATAGAATTCTCACTTTATTTATATTACTTGAGTAATTTGAGTTTCATAATTCATACTTTTGAAGATATAATGAATCAAAATTAAATACCTATCTCTTACTTCATTCATATTATTTATAGAATTATAACTTCGTTTACATTCTTAATTAATATTAAAATATTTTTTTGTCAAAATTATATGATTTATTCATACTAGTTAAATAAATTTTCTGATTTAGCTTATATAAAAAAGTTGAATTCTAAAAATAGTAAAATTACAAGGTTTTTGTATTAAAATATAAAATTCAATGGACTTTTCCCGTAGTTTTCAAACCACATAGGATTTCGTAGAAATATAATGAAATACAATGTCATTTTATAATATTTTCTCTAATTATAATAATAATTATATTACTAAATTTGTGTTAAAAATGAAACTCGATAATAGTGTCGAGCCACTCGACAAGCTATTGGGTAAGATTTTTATTATACAAAATTGACTCAACAAGCTTATCAAGTAAGATTCCCGAATTTACAAAAATTAGCTTAACACACTCAACACCTACTCAACATTGGCTTGACACCTAATCGATGTAGCTGATAAGGATGTCGAGTTGCTCAACATCTTTGTCGAATAAAATTTAGAACATAAAAAGTCAAACTGACATAATAGACAAGAGTGTCGAGTCACTTGATACCTAATCGATGTACCCGACAAGGATTTTGAGTGACTCAACAACTTTGTCGGTTAAAATTTTAGAATATAAAAAGTCAAGTTGACATACTAAACAAGAGTATCAAGTCACTGATACTATTTTCGAGTGCCTTAATACCTTTGTTGGGTAATATACAAAATGTACTCGACATAAACTGCAAATGTGTCGAGCAGCCTATCGGGTAAAATTTTCTAATCGTTTAGCTAAGCTAAGACCGAAAATGGCTGAAAAATAGCGAGGTCGGCATAGAGAGAAAGAGAGAGAGAGAGAGAGAGACAACATGTGAGTGAGTAGATTAAGAAGCATATTGAGGTCATCAAGAAGCAATTTTTTTTTCTCTATTACCAATTTTTTATTTAAAGTTTTTATACTTAAAGTAAAAATGAAATCTAAAAAAAAAAATCAAAAATCAATGAGCAAATAAGTAAATAACTAGTGTCATGTCATCATAATTGACCCTTTTTGATCATTTAAAAAATTAGGCCTCCTTATAAAAGAGCTGAAATAGATGGAGCATTTTAGCAAATTTATGTATATATATGGACAAATCACCCTTTGCCCATCACTTACTTTTGTTAGGTGTAACACATTGCCTCAATATAATTGACATTGGTACACTTTAACCCAAATTTGACAAAATTATGTCATTTTACCTCAAAAGCCAAACGTTGTTAACAATAATGGGGGAATTTTAGTTATTGCATGTGCTTGTTGGATTTTACAGAGTAAAGGCAACATGTTGAGTTATCAAAGTCCCAACAGACGAATACATGAAAAAGAAAAAAAGAGCCAATAATATGCTACTTAATATTCCTTTTATTCTACAATTTTCTCCGAAATTATCTCCCATGTCTGTACAACTTTTTAACATTTACTGTATGGCACAAGACCTGCATTACTGAATAAAAGGTTCGATCAATATGATATTTTGATCAATTTAAGAAAACTCAACTTCTCATATACAAAATCTTATTGACTAAAGCAGTAGTTCGAGATGGAAATCATGGTAAATATCAAAATCTGGTTTCTATCATAAAAAATAGAGACATACATAAAATGCAGCACTAAAAAATAGAATCAGATAACAAAAATAAAAACTTTGATTATCAAATTACACTCAAAGAAAAGACTTTAGAGAATAAAATATAATCAAAACTAAGAAATCCTAAAAGATATCAGACACCCTAATGGGGTTTAACACGAAAACCAATTTTAAAAGATTTAAGCCACACAAGTAAAGTATAGAAAAACACATTTGGGGGTGGTGAAAGAGGAGCTGTAGAAGGGGAGAAAATATTGATGGAAGGCTCTTTTTATTTTTATTTTTATTTTTATTTTTGTTGTTGTTTTTGTTATTTTTCCTTTGGGTTTGGTTGAAGTCTATCAAATTTTTCATGGATAACTGGACAGGCCCTTA
>JXTC01000155.1:135188-146945 GCA_002914845.1 Trema orientale
AAATGATCAGTATATCAATGGATATATAAAATATATAATATAATATACCAACTATAAAAATTAATATATTCAATACGTAAACTAAAACTAAAACTAGTATATAAGTAGATATACCAAATGCAAAAGTACAAATACTCGACCAATTAGCTATAAAAAAAGAAAATATACATTTATCAAAGTAAAGTGTGAAAAAAAGAACCCTCCATTCCCACACAGTACTCACACATACTCTTAAGTACTCCCAAGAATCTTAGACAAATTGAACTATAGCTTCAATTGGCAAAGAAATTATTTGACTTTAATTTTCTTTATAAAAGGTTTCCTCTTTTCCTTTTCTTTTTTAGGTCTCTTTATAAAACGAGCTCTCTTTATAAAACGTCTTTGTCAAAAATGGTACTAATTAAGAATCACTCACTTTAATTTTCCATTTTGCGTGTATGCGTCAATTTTAGATCTTGAACTCAAAAATGGGCCATCAAACACCAATTTTTTTTTTTTTTTTGGAAAATTAGGCCTTGTATGATATTTTTAGAAAAAAAATTAGAAAAATACAGTGGACTCTTTCTAATTTAGTATCCTTTTTATTAGAAAAATACCATTTTTAAAAAATATTTAAAAAAAGCCCTTTCTTAAAATAGTAACTGGTAACAGTTTTCGAGTACTGGTAGCTAATAACCAAATGTATTTATAACTAGTATATAACTGGTAACTGGTAACCAATTTTCAGAAATTGGTAACTACAGTAATCATTTTAAAAATAGACTGCCCCCGTTTGTTTCGCCTATTTGAATGTGTGTATTTGAATGGAAATTGTGGAATGGGTTATAATTGGAATGGAAGACATTTGAATGGAAAAAATAGTAGAATGGGTTATAATTAGAATGGGAGTATTGGAATGGACCATTCAAAAACACCTCTTCCCCTCCATTCTCATCCAAGACACAAAAATCCATTCAAATAGTTGATGTGACTGATGAACCATTTGAATGGAAAAACTAAATTGTTGAAACAAACACTCATTCCAAAAGACCATTTGAATGGAAAATTTAGAGTTGTTGAAACAAATACCCATTCAAATGGATTTTCCATTCCAATGGAATGGAATGGGCGAACCAAACGGCCCCAATTTTTTTAAAAACTTTTTAAAAAATGATTGCCCCGTTTGTTTCAACCATTCCATTCCATTGGAATGGAAAAGCCATTTGAATGTGTGTTTGTTTCAATAATTCAGTTTTTCCATTCAAATGATCTTTTAGAATATGTGTTTGTTTCAACAATTCAGTTTTTCCATTCGAATGGTCCATCCAAAAAGTTAACCATTGGAATGGTTGAATGAGAATGGAGGGGAGGAGGTGTTTTTGAATGGTCCATTCCAATGCTCCCATTCTAATTACAACACATTCTACTATTTTTTCCATTCAAATGTCTCCTATTTCAATTATAACACATTCTACAATTTCCATTCAAATATACCCATTAAAATAGGCGAACCAAACGGGCCCGATATTTTTCTAATAAAAACAGTAGGGAATTCAAAAGAGGGAGGGAAAAAAACCTAACCTCCATATTTTTGTAATTCTTTTTTATTTTTATAAGTAAAAGTGTTAGAAATCTCTTTTTTTTGGGCCCTTTTTCCTTGTTTCGTGCTCAATCGTGCTTGAAAACATTCAACAATGTTCGAATTTGAGTATTTATGTAGTTTCATAACAATTAAGCTCTTCTTTTTATGAAAATATTATTGAAGGATAACCCTTTCTTTCATTATTATTATATTAGTTGCTTATTCTATATAAATTCCTCATCAAAGAATGATTTTAGTCATTTTGCTGAAAGTAATCTGTAATGCGGTATAACTGGACTTAATTAGTTGAACTTCTAAATTTGGAACTTATAGGAACGCATTAACGTTTTAACTTTCAAGATGCATCGGGTATCAGTTACTTTATTCGAAAAAAATGTACCTAAATTGTGAAAAAAAAAAAATCAACTGGATTTAATTAGTTGAACTTTTAAATTTGGAACTTATAGGAACGTATTAAAGTTTTAACTTTCAAGATGCATCGGGTATCACTTATTTGAAAAAATGTACCTAAATTGTGAAAAAAAAATAAAAAAATCAATGGGGGCTTAAGAGAAAAATTATTGTCAAATGATGACAAAACTCAAAATTTTGAAAAAAAATATAGGTACAATATTATAAATACCAAAAAATCCAATAGCGCCTCACTTCGTGGGTAGTGGTCTAATTAATTTTTTTTCTTCTTTATGATACAATAAAGAGAAAACTTGATTTGTATTGTACAATTTCATAAAAATTGAGAAATATCGGATTTTAAATTTTTTTGGAAAATTCTAGATTTTTAAAAAATACTACCTTTTAAAAAAATATTTAGAAAGCACCATTTTTTACCCATTGATAATGTACTTCAGATAACTGGTTAAGTTACATGAGGTAATCAGACTAGTTATCTTGCATAACTCGATTTATTTTCTCAAGTAACCAGACTAATTAACTTGAGTACTTTTAAAATACCTTTTTTTTGAAGAAAAGTGATCTTTTTATAAATATTTTTGAAAAGTAGTAATGTTTAAATAAACTTGGAAAAATGATATTTTTCTAAATAAATTCATGATTTTTCAAAAAGTTTAGCCTATCTGGGAGTTTTCAATTTTTTAGACTTTAGACCTGGATTTTTGTTTTTTTTTAAAAAAAAAATTCTTAGAGTAATTTTGAGGGAATTTGACACGAATAGCAATAATTTGGAGTAAAATGACGTTTTAAGACTATTTTGAAAAATGACTTTGTCACACAATCTGTGACCATAGAATTATGACTTTTTCAGGGTTAATCAATGGTCGCAAATTATGTGACTTCTATCACAACATTGTAACACCAGTAGAAAAATCATTTTCACAACACTCCAAAAGTTATTTTAAGTCGATATTACTACTAGTCAGGTTTCATTTCCTTAATTTAGACCCCTTATTAGACCCAACTAATTGTTTATAACAATCTTTTTTTTTTTCTAATTTATATGACCTTTTCTTTTCAAAGAATTGTTTTGTTTGTTGGTTATCCTAACTAAATCGATTCTAAATGAGAAGTTTAATTGTTGAAAGTGGTAATTAATGGCTATAAATACTGTTAATAATTCTGATTCATGTTTCCTAAAGAGTGATAATTTGGCTACTTAACTCCCAATTTTGAAATCAGAAATTTGGTTGAGTGGCACTTTTGACAGTTGGTCTTTTTATTTTAGAAGATGTTGTTGTCAACAAATTAATACTTTTCTTTAGAAAAAAAAAAAAAAAAACTCCATTAAAATATCTTCTTTAAAATTATTAAAAATGTTTGTTTTCGAAATCTTTGGTCTTATGTTGGATATATTAACTAATATATCCAGGATTCCGGACATTAGAAAACAGACTTCTCTTAAAATTTAGTATCCAAAATAGACACTTACTCTAACTCCCAACCTTGTAATATGCGGTTTTAATACCAACAAAATTCAGATTGTTATCCTTTCACAAAAAAAAAAAAAAAAAAAAATTCAAATCGTTATCAAACCGAAAATATTTAACAAAGCATATAATAACTACATGTATTACTACTAACTTATTGGTGTCGCCAAAAAAACATAAGAAATATAAACCAAGGAAAATTTATAATGTGCAACAAGTTAGATGACTATTGATAAAGAAACTTTAAATGGAACCTCTGAATCATTAAAACTTCAATCTCAGTTCTGCCTCAATCTCACCAGACTTGCGTCTCCTTAAATTTAGTACCAAAATATGCAACAGAAATTTAGTTGGGGCATTGGATGGTATATGGTACACATGTGGGATCCTGACAATTATGACGAGGCCAACAAATTAAATAGAAGTGCAAAATATCTTTCTTTTTTTTTTTTTTTTTGTCTTGGCAAAAAGATAACCATAATCATGCAAAATAAAGTTTGGATCGATGTTTGTATTTTTGCTTTGTTTAAGCATTAAAGGGGTATGGTAACGATATGAGGATTAAACTGAAAAAAAAAAAGAAAAAAAAAGGAACTTCTTCTCTTTGTTTTAGTATAAGCACCTTTTAACGTGTCATGAAATCCAAGAAAAATGGCATAATTAAGAGATAAAAGATAAGTTTGTAACCTGGTACACATACTATTTTCTTATGTTTCATACCATTTTATCTTGGCATAGACAAAAACACAATCATTGTAAAAACTGGCCCTCCAGGAACAGCAAAATCTAGTTGACAAAACCAAGAGAATCAAGGTGGAAAGAAATGATATTGAGAACCTTTATTTATGGGTCCACGAAAATGAAAGGAAAAAAATAAACTACGTGGAAAGGATAAAAACTAAGGAAGAATTAATGGTGTGGCCCCATAAAGCCTTGGATTTAGGAGGCTTTTACCAAATAAGCACATGGAGCTAGCTGGGTTTGACAATGTTTCCTGAACTGAAGCAGGTTATAATTGCATTGTAAATATTTGCATGGTTTCAAATTCTACGGTGTGGACTTTCAATGAGAAACATATCTAATTGGTAACAAATTAGAAACCACCGAAAACAGCATGTGAATTGCTAAGATTTATGCTCTGATATAAATTAAGTAAAGTAATCACTTGATCATGGTCAGTGGAGTAACTTGTGCTGTTGCAAAAACTTGTTTGACTGACTTGGAATGTAAGAGGATTTAAGTCATTCATTGGTGGTCGTTGATCATTTTATAAGTCCATGTTTCTCATTGGTCCAAGATGGACACTTGGCAAGTGCTTTTATCATATCTAGTGTAAAAATCAGTAAAAAAATTAAAGATACAATAACTGCTCAATTTTAATGTTAGGGTATATAAAAATAAAAATAAAAAATTCAATGGATGTAGGTTCAAGAATCTTCCCAATTAAAATTCAAATACAACCATGGGGGAGCTTTTTTTTCTTTTTTTTTTTTCGCTAAGAAACCATGAGGGAGCTTTAGTTTTATGGCAAATGTCACAATTCGTAACAACTGGTTATAGTTCCAATAAAGTAGACGATATTGAAACAAAGATTTACCGTTAAAATTGTCTTGTTGCTCGCTATTGTCATGTCATACTGATTAATAATGCACACTTCTTTTGCTTTTGGCTTTTACCGTATTTAAAATAATAATTTTTTTGCACGATTTAAAATAAGCGTTAACAATATATAAATCTTGTATAGTCCCCCTTATATTGTAACATTCGTAATTTTCACCTAATATTTTACATGTAATAAAAAATTTCATGCAAAAAACCAAAAAGGAAGAGAAATATTGAATTAGATATCATGTGTCCGGTGCTTTTATAATTATTTCTCTGTTTTGAAATTAAAATATTGCCAATTTATCAGTAGCATAAAATGAATTTCAATTATTGGATATTATTTAAATATGTGTATAATTTATTGCAAAATTCAAATTAAAATGTACCATTAAATACCTTCAGGATCATGAGCCCTTGTGAGTCATGACGCTCCCTGGAGAAGTCAATATAAAGAAACTTCACAGTTACTCAACGTAGCAAAAGATCATCAAAGTTGAAGGTCCCAGCTCAGGTACATTGCACAGGCCAAACTTCAAAATGACCTCTAACTATCACAAAATTTACAGATTTGCCATTCAAATGGCATCCTAGTTGAAATTGCAACTTGTCCAAAAATAGCATGCATTTGACACTCAAACCTTAGAACATACGTAATGGAGTGTTACTGGCATTTGACCGACATATTCATTTTAGAAAATAAATATAATAATATAAAATAAAACGACCGAAATTTTAATGGAAACTAGTTACTCTAAGTTCTTCCTACCTATTATAAGCATTAAGGAGTGACTATTTAATTACAAATAAAAACTACTTACTAAATTTATTTGACTAGTTATAGGATTACTTTTAAATTAATTATGAAACATGCATGGTATACATAACAATTAAACATAATTAATTTATTAAAATAATTTGATGAGCTTATCTTTACCATTGAGTAATGTATTGAGTACTACATAATTTACCTACCCTTTTAATCTGACTAGCTCCTAAAATTGGGGTAAGTTTAGCATTTACATTTTATGTTTGGTGATTAGTCAATAAAATAGTAAAGGTAAGTAGCAGGGTCTTTTCTAGTTTAAACTTAATGTTTGTTAAAAAGCAGTAATCTACTTCAAAGGTAGAAGTTAACTGTTTAGGTAGCTAGTAACATTGGACAATTACATTTACATGTGGTGGAAGACACACGACTAGGACTTGTTCGAACAAAAAGCGTTTATTTGTTTAGAAGTAAATTTTTCTAAATAGAGAGAGTTGATATATTGAAAAACAAAGGAGAGTAAAACACAAACAAAAAGCAATTCATTTTCAATGGTTTGGGGCCTACGAAAGAGGCTCATTGGCCATGACGGATTAAGAAAAGTGTTGGTAAAAACGTGTAATTCTCACTCTTTTATTTTTGCTCATGTTGAAGATCTTGTAATAAGTCAATCGTATTATTTTTAAATCGTATTGTCATTTATTTAGACAGAAGAAAAAAAAAATATTAACAACACTATTGGTCCGTGAACTATAGGCAAAGTCTTACTTATTAGACATAAAGATGGGATTGATAATAACTGAATACAATCCTAGATCTATCATATCAAATTATCAGGAATAGATTATTGATAGGATTGTAGAAATACCTGAGTCCATAGCAAAGAGAACTAGAGAATGCAAGAACACAAGAACATAATTAAGAGTTAGCGACCTTCCACAGTTAAATCTTGCAGCATTCAATATGTTCTCTCTCTAAGATGGATGAAGAAAAGAAGAGCAAAAGTTGTAGAACGATTTGACTTTGGGACCATAACTGTGTAGTTTTCTTTATATACTAGGTCAACTATTATTTTATCAGTCATAATTGAACTCGTATTGGATCCCTACACATTAGATGTCTAGCCTACTAAATAGATCACTAATTTGGCTCATTAATTTAGATAGCCCGTATAATATAAAACATGTTTAAATATGAGAGCTCACATAATGAGAATGAAACCCAATATCACTTTGATCCTTAAACTTTAAATTTAAATTGAATCATTTGGTTCTTATAATATTAAAAAAAAGTTCTACATTAGTAATTTTTGTTAAATAGTAGTTTATCACATATATAATATATATGTGCTTTCTATTTTATTAACTTTATATCTACTAGCATATGCCAACATTGTAAAGAGAATGAACACAAAATGAAGTACTTTAAGAATTAATGAGAATAATTAAAGATATATATAACTGGTTGAGCAAAAATCAACTGTACATTGGACAAAACTATATTTTAGATTTTTTTCCAAAATATGATATTTTGCTAAAATAAATAGAATAGAAGGGCAAGTGCCTGTTATATGAACCTTGTATTAAGAATCAAACAATATATAACAAATATGAATAGTGAGAAAAGCTTTTATTAGTATAAAGATCACCAAAATGACAATATTTCAACTTTAGAGGCTAAAGTGATACTCTATCCAGAGTTGAAGAACCAATAGAGTTATTAATCCAAAAAAGAAAACCTCACTCGTATTGTCTTGTCTTCCAATACTCTCCTGAGAATCTTAATTTGATTCAATTTAAGGAGCTTTGTGGCCCAATTGGATTTGCTTATACTCATTACTAGATTTCATGTATATATATGATTCTATATTGCTATGTTTTGGTCTATAATATAAGATGTATACTTATTGTCATGTTTGATAGGAAGAAACGAAAGGTATGTTATATAGGAAAAGTAAGTGGTGAGGAAGCTTTAGAAATTATTATTTTATTGTGTTTAGTATAAGAGGAATGTGAAATTCATCTAACTATTGAGGAAATAGAAATAGATTCAAACTACTAATTTTAAATTCATAGAGTACTAGTCCATTTAGTACTAAAATCCTCTATACCAAATAGTATTAATGATTTTATGAGAGGGTTAATAGACCATGGATTTCTTTACTTTCATTTTTCTTTCCTTTTTTTTTTTTGGGTGGTGGCATTAGAGCCCGGAGGTGGATTAAGGGATGGCAAGATTCAAATGTTTAACCTTAATATTGAAGATATAGTAACCATCTAAATTAAAACGGCGACTATGAGTAGACTATATAGATTTCAAATCCTTAGTTTAAGCCAATTTTTAGTTACTCTATAATTGGATGCATTATCCCCTTCCTCTCATCCAGACACAAGAGTTCTCCTTTCTCTTATCACTTTCTTTCCTTATGTTACATGGCTCTTATTTCCTTCCTATCTTTTCTCTTTCATACCAAATATAATCTAGTGATATCCTTAGTAGGATGGAGAAGTAGAAAGAGAGGAGTGAGGATTAGTGGATGAATTTTAAGTAGTGTCCCAACTTCATCCAATACTATAATTACCTCAATCCTAATTTTTTTCTTCCTCTCCATCGATAGGAATAAAAAAAATCTATGTTAGCATGAATATATGGGATTGCAAAACCAAACACAAACCCTAGAATATTCATGTAAAACTGATAGGAAGGGATTCATTGAGTATACCTGAGTCCATGATTAATACCGTAGTCTGGACGATGAACTGAAGGCGGAAGCGATAGTGATTAATCGTAATTGCTAGAGGGTTTGATCTTCTGTAGCCTAAAAGCCTAATGTCACTCAGATGGAATTCTCTATAATTGATGGTGGGTTACAGAGAATTGAGCGTATGCATATTTTGGCTACAGGGACCATAACCCTAATAGGTTCTTTAAATAGTCCCCTGTTGGGTATCCATCAAACCCTAATTGGGTGACGAACAGGGTATCCGCATTGGTATCTATACCCAGTTGGATATCCTGACCCAGCCCTAATTAAATCACTTATTGGGTCTGCTTAAGAATAATATGGCCCAATACAATTGATAAAATATGTAGCCCAACATAGGAAATAAAATTCCTAATAATCTCCCACTTGAGTCACATATGAACCAAATACAATTGTATTGCAAAACTGAAGTATGGCCATTAATACACCATATTATTCCTGAATATCCCTGAAGTTGCAATCCCGTCCATTAGACATATCAACACGAAACCAAAGCGCTCGTCGTTGCACTTATTTGGATGGCAACTAGAACCCTCAGTGATCACCGTACTAATACACCCGAATGACACAGATCGAGTATGGAATGTGGCATAGAAATTACACGCAATGTGATTTACCGTATCTATTTCCAACTGGTCCACCCGAAACTTTATTGAGATCGACCGTAGTCTTTCTCCTTTAGTGCATTATCACAAATTTTATTGTTAACCACGATGGGAAAGCTAGAAAATATGAAATGCATCATATAATATATAATGAACAGAGTCTATAATGAAAACCATCATCAATAACCAAAGTACTGCAGTAAACAAACATAAATAAGTGTCACAGAATAAGCATTTAAACTAAATTACAAACTCCTACTAAAACTGCACACCATCCAAAAATACAACACCCATACGAGCAGTGTGCTCGTGAAAGACCTTATGTGGTAAACCTTTGGTGAACGGATCCGCTATCATAGAGTTTGTACCGATATGCTCAATTGACACTAAACGACTCTGAACTCTTTCTTTAACAGCTAGAAACTTAATGTCAATGTGCTTTGACTTTGATGATGAGCTCCTATTGCTGTTAGAATATAAGACTGCCGAGTTATTATCACAATAAAGTTTCAATGGCCTCTCAATGCCATTTACTATATGCAGCCCGGTGATAAAATTTCGCAGCCATATTCCCTGATTGGATGCCTCATAACAAGCTATGAATTCTGCCTCCATAGTAAGCAGCTACGAGTGTCTGCTTAGCACTCTTTCAGGAAATAGCTCCTCCAACTAAAAGAAAGACATAGCCCGATGTGGATCTCTTACTGTCTAGATATCCTGCAAAATTAGAGTCGGAGTACCCAATGATCTCCAAAATGTTCGATCTCTGATAAGTGAGCATGTATTCCTTTGTTCTCTGTAAGTACCTCAAAACCCTCTTTGCTGCCTTCCAATGATCCACTCCAGGATTACTCATGTATCTGCCCAACATATCAATTATGAACGCAAGATCTGGACGCATACATACTTGAGCATACATCAGACTCCCTACAGCCGAAGCATAAGGAAACTGTTACATAGCTTCTTTATCAATATCATTCTTGGGACTTTGGCTGAGGCTAAATTTATCTCCCTTAGATACCGGAGTGTCCGTTGGTGCACACTTATCCATACCAAACCTACTGAGCACTCTGTCGATATAGCTCTTTTGTGATAACCCAAGGATACCCCGAGAACGATCTCGGTGTATCTGTATGCCGAATACAAAAGAGGCGACTCCAAGATCTTTCATTTCGAAATTCTTCGCAAGAAATCTCTTGGTGTCGTGCAGTAAGCCTATATCACTACTTGCCAGTAGTATGTCATCAACATAAAGCACCAGAAAGATAAACTTACTCCCACTGAACTTATGGTATACACAATCATCAACAGGATTCACCTCAAAACCGAACGAGATGATTACCTCATGAAATTTGTGGTACCATTGACGAGAAGCATGCTTGAGACCATAGATGGACTTCTTGAGTTTGCAAACCATAGACTTTGGATCTCCCAATACAAAGTTTTCTAGTTGCACCATATATATTGTTTCATCAATGTCTCCATTGAGAAACGCTGTCTTAACGTCCATCTAATGAAGCTCAAGATCATAATGAGCCACAAGTGCTATAATAACTCTAAAAGAGTCCTTCGAAGCAACCGGAGAGAAGGTCTCTTTAAAGTCAATGGCTTCCTTCTGAGTGAAGCCTTTAGCGACAAGACGTGACTTATATCTCTCAACATTGCCTTTCGAATCCCGTTTGGTCTTAAATATCCATTTGCAACCGATGGGCTTTGAACCTTCAGGCAATTTGACGAGATCCCAAACGCCATTGTCTCTCATAGACTTCATTTCCTTATTCATGGCATTGATCCACATTTGAGAATTAGAACTTTGTTTGACCTGTGTGAAGTTGATTGGATCATCTTCCACTATCCCAATGTCAAACTCATGTTCTTGAAGATAGACGACATAATCATCCGGAATCGCACTTCTCCTTTCTCTAATGGACCTCTTTAAAGGCACTAGTTCTTGAGGCTGTTGAGTTTGCTCTACAGGAGCATTTACCACAACTGGGACAGGAACCTCCTGAACATTGTCTTGAACTGGAGCGATTGCATCTTGAACAATGATATTGTCAGGAACATGATCCTGAATGTCCTGACCATTGTCAATAGCAATCATAGGAAGAGAAATGAATTCTTCTTCAAAAATAATGTTCCTAACCTTATCTTCCCTCCCAAACTCAATATCCTCAAGAAATTTGGCATTTCCCGTCTCAAAAAAGGACTTTATTGTGGGATCATAAAACTTATAGCCTCTGGATCTTTCAGAATACCCAACAAAATAGCAGCTTACTGTTCTTGAGTCCAGTTTCTTTTTATTCGGCCTGTAAGGCCTTGCCTCAGCTGGACAACCCCATATGTGTAAATGATTTATAATGGGCTTTCGTCCAGTCCAGAGTTCATAAGGGGTTTTAGCCACTGCTTTGCTCGGTACTCTATTAAGGATATATGCTGCAGTTTTGAGTGCGTCTCCCTATAGTGATTCTGGTAAGATGGAATGACTGATCATACTCCTTACCATATCCTTTAGTGTCCGATTGCGTCGTTCAGCAACACCATTCATGCTAGGTTTC
>JXTC01000155.1:147335-193543 GCA_002914845.1 Trema orientale
GAAACACTAACGTGAGTAGTAGCACCCGAATCTACCCACCAAGTGTCTTTAGGTACAGAAGTTAAATTAACTTCAGAACAAACATAAATGAGATGCTTACCTTTCTTAACACGCCAAGCTTTATATTTAACGCATTCCTTCTTTAGGTGTCCAATTTTTCCGCAAAAGAAGCAACCTTCCTCATCTTGCTTCTTCTGTACCTTAACAGGTGGAACCCCTGCAGCTTCCTTAACTTTATCCATTTTCCTCTTCTTTGCCTTAGAGGTAGTGGTCAAGTTAGCACTTTCAGACCTTTCGGCTTTGATTTTCTCTTCCTCCTGAACACAAATAGCTATTAATTCATTAATATTCCATTTGTCCTTTTGGGCGTTGTAAATTGTCTGTAGGTTCTCGTACTGATTAGGAAGAGAAAGCAAAACCAAAGCCACAAGCAAATCCTCATTAATTTCTAACTTGAATTCCTTAAGCTTGCCAGCCAAATGAGACATCTGCATGATGTGCTCCTTTATATTTCCTTTGCCACTGTACCTCATTGAGATGAGTTTCTCCAAGGTACTAATCATCTCACCCTTTTCATTCTTGAGATATAATTTCTCAAGAGCAGCAAGGAATTCCTTAGCATTTTCCTTGTTTGGCAAAGAGCCCCGCATGACTTCTGGAATAGAGCGTTTCATGATCATAACACTCATACGATTGGACTTTTCCCAAAGCTCAAAGTTCCTTTTATCCTCAGTGGAACTTTCCTCCGTAAGAGCAGGGGGTTGGTCCTTTCTAAGTGCCAGGTCAAGATCCATACAACCCAGTACGATCATGACATTCTCTTTCCAGGACTTAAAGTTTGTGCCCATAAGCACATGAATAGTACTCAAGTTGGCAGAAAAATTAGCAGTAGAAACTGTATAGAGAACAAAATAATACCATAAATTAAACATGCTCACAACTTAAACGTCATATATAAGCATACAATATAATCATAAATATGCAAATATGACATATATCACATAAGGTGGGCTACCATCACAAGATACCTAGTGCAACATTAATAGGCCTTCCTTTGGGCCGACGTATTAATTTGCAAGTGGTACTCTTAGGTGTAATAATTAAATACTGACGGTAAATCTTGTCAAACAAGAAACCTTTCTTTGGGCCGATTTATTGCTCACATGGAAACCACACAACCGTCACATACTCATTATCACAGGTGTGTTTATTGTCGTGCTAAATAACCATCTTCCTTTGGGCCGATAGTTATCCGCATTAACAACAAACCCACAACATCTTTATACGTCAGACTAAACAAAACTACACAACAGAGGTTACTTTGGCAACATGTTACTTTATCGTGTTTAATCTAACATACAAGACAAATGGTGCAATGAAAATCATCCGAAATGCCCAAGCAAATAAAATTTTCACAAGCACGAACTAAAATTAATTGAGTTTATGAAATTTATCAACTCTTAAAACCAAACAGAGTTTTCAACGGATAAATTTGGGTCTATCTTTACTGGATTTGAGGCAATGAACTTAATTTGTCAAGTTTTGGATTGGAACTCCTCGAATTAGGTCAAAACCGACTCAATTCTATCCAAAACGAGACCCAAAATCTCAAATTAGATCAAAAACCGATCTAAAGTGACAGAAGGAGTGGCGCTGCGGTGCCATCTCTCGGGTTGTGGCGCTGCGGCGCCACAGCCTGAATTTTGTTGTGGCGCTGCGGCGCCACGGCCTGCACCAAAGCGTTTTTTTTTTTTTTTTTTAAACCCAAAAAACCTAAAACCAAATCCTCAAATCCGTGATTATTAGCCTTTAATCACATACCTTATGACCCAAAACTCAATTACTTTAACCCTCATAGCATCAAATACTCAATAAATCATGTAAAATTTCAAATCATGCATGTATAATCTAAACCCTAGAAAACCAAATAGGCATAGATTTTGAAAACTACAGACATGCATGAAAACTAGGGCTGGCAATTCGTGTTATCGTGTCGTGTTCGGGTCGACACGATTGCGACACGACACGATAACACCTAACCCGAACACGACACGATTAATACACGTGTAACACGACACGACACGTGTAACCCGTTTAATAAATGTGTCATGTGTCATATTATGACCCGTTTGACACGATTATTCTAATTTAACACGATTATAACTACTTAATTTAATTTTACTCCTATAAATATGCTTAGAATTAATTAAAATCACGTTTAATATATTAAAATATTAATAAATGTGTCGTATTAGTGTCGTGTTGACACGACACGAAAATGACACGAAAACGACACGTTTAATTAAACGGGTTACACGGGTCATTTTCGGGTTAAGTGGGTTGACCCGAAACCCATCCGTTTATTATACGTGTTACACGTGTCAACCCGAAATTGACACGAAAATTAAATGGGTCACCCAAACCCGTTTATTTCGTGTCGTTTTCGAGTCGTATCGTCTTGTCGTGTAGAAAATTGCCAGCCCTAATGAAAACCTAATCAATTTTAACATGAAATCCCGCTTTGATACCACTTGTTAGCATGAATATATGGGATTGCAAAACCAAACACAAACCCTAGAACATTTATGTAAAACTGATAGGAAGGGATTTATTGAGTATACCTGAGTCCATGATTAATACCGTAGTCTGGACGATGAACTGAAGGCGGAAGCGATAGTGATTGATCGTAATTGCTAGAGGGTTTGATCTTCTGTAGCCTAAAAGCCTAATGTCACTCAGATGAAATTCTCTGTAATTGATGGTGGGTTACAGAGAATTGAGCGTACGTATATTTTGGCTACAGGGACCATAACCCTAATAGGTTCTTTAAATAGTCCCCTGTTGTGTATCCATCAAACCCTAACTGGGTGACGAACAGGGTATCCACATTGGTATCCATACTCAGTTGGATATCCTGACCCAGCCCTAATTAAATCACTTATTGGGTCTGCTTATGAATAATATGGTCCAATACAATTGATAAAATATGTGGCCCAACATAGGAAATAAAATTCCTAACAATCTACTGTACTAGTTCCTGTTATATATATATATATATAAGTAAGCGTAATATTTTTGTCACTATGTAATGAACATCACAGTGGTGAAAGTTTCAATTTCGTTTCTCCCTTTTAGTATAATCACCAAGAATTTTGGTTTTGTAAGAATATCCTCTTAAACAACAATTAACTGATAATGATTTTTTATTTTTATTTTTTGAAAGGGAAAATTTATAAACTAAGGACAAGCTTCACGCAGTACATCAAGAGGAATACCAAAGGGAAGTTCCTCAACCCAACAGCAGTAGTTTGAAGAAGAGTTCAAAGCAAAAGAAGCTAGGATATGTGCAACTTTGTTCCTAATCCTTGGAACATAAGAGCAAGAGGCATTTTCCAACTGAACAAGATTCGCAAGGATATCAGAAATAATAGGGCCGTGCGTAGCTAACGGTTCCCAGGTGTGGATTGCAGAAATCACGTTCTTAGCACCACTCTCAACCTCCGAGATTTTAAAGTTATGTTGCAAAGCGAACTTTGTACCATCCCGGATGGCCATGCATTCGACCAGATGAGCGCTAAAGTAGCCTTTGCATTTTATCGTGGCAGCTCCTCTAACGCATCCTAAATGGTCTCGAATGACAGCACTAATATGCGATCTACAGTGATTGTCCACTGCAGCATCGACGTTCAATTTCAGAGAATCATATGGCGGGAGAGACCAGCGGGCGATAACTGAAGGGGGATTTGGTGGGGGGCTCTCGGTGTTGTTGAACCTTTTGTATTCAGCTATCCAAAGGCTAGCATCTTCAATAATGCAAGAGGCAGGGCGAGTGCTCCTTCCGTGAATAACTCCATTTCGGTCTCCCCAAATAAACCAGGCTATGACGCACCAAGTTTCCATCTCTTCTTTTGACAATTTGCTTTTCAGGTCAAACACATAGCCGACAAACGAGGGGTGAGCTTTGATCCGCCCCGAGTTCCAAAAGCTGCTTCGGGACCAAATATCAAGGATGAGTTGACAATCGAGGAGCGCATGAGAGGTTGTTTCAAAATCAGAGCCACATCGGGGACGAATACCAGAACAGGGGACTCTGCAGTTAAGAAGATTAAAGACAGTGGGTATGATATCATGGAAGGCTTTCCAATACTTCACCACAAATGTTTCTAATTTCATACATAATGACTGAAATGTTTAAGTAGCAACACATTTACAGAAAACATATTAAAAATGATTTAGAATCTCTTATAATTACGAGTGTTTAGATTATTCAATCTAAGTTTTCTAGTTTGTACTTAAGAGTTTCATGTCCCTAAAATTCCACATAACTACTAATAATGAGATTGGATGCTAACTTGAACATCAGCTAGAGTCCCAGACTTTTTTGGAAATAAGTTAGAGGTGGAATGAAACAAGATTAATATACATAATGGGCATTCCCATGAAAGAATACCTTAATGGCTAAGTGTTGGCCCCTCCACATAGTTGGAATTAATGAAGCATATACGATTTCTACATAATTGTAAAACGACAACAAAGTAGGCCTCAATTTGCTTAATTATCTAACTCTTACAAAAGTTGCTTTATTAATAAAAGGCAGAGTACAAGTAGATACCTCCATATATATCATTATTCAATGTATTAGTCTATTATTTCTGTATAACATATATCCCAAGTAATCCAAGCTACATAATTTATATCCCAACTGCCAGTTGGCACCTTATTATTGGGTTATATTCTCATTGATTATGCATTAAGATTTTGCACAAATTTTTGTCGAATCAAGCACCAATTATTAGTTAGTCAACCTTTTAAAATAAAAGAAAAATGTTATCAATGCTCACAATAAATTATAAACTGTATAATTGTAGATCCTACCTGCTACTTGCTAAGGCGATTAGAGTAGGATTATCAACCTTCTTTTAATTATATTTAACTCATGGAAGTGAAAACCGATGTCGTAATTTTAAATATATTTTTTTCACATTTCTACACAATGTAGGTGAAATGTCAATAATTTATTAATATACACCAAGTAATACAATATTAGTTTTTTTCAGTACTATTTGTGCCTCTTAGCATTTCCTTAAAAAAAGAAAAGCATTTTCTCTCCAGCCGTTTTGACTTTAAAGTAGCATCCTTAACTTCGAATATTCGGTTGATGAGTGGGCAATCGACATCTTAGTTTCATTCATAAATATATATCATCGTCGTAGTTTCTTTTCTCCTCCTTTGGTAAGATCCAATTTGTTTAGTAATGTTTTTCTTTCCTACGTAATTATATTGTTAGATTGGAACAAATGAGGTAACTATAGTATGAACCTAAGATATATTCTTCTTTTTTGGCTGTGAAAAAAATATGGTATAAAATAGAATTTTTAAAAAAAAAAAAAAATTGGAATATTTTTTATACAAATTAATAAAATATTCTTATTTTGTAGCATATAATTCTTATTTTCATCTTTTTTTTTTGTGTTCTTGTGATAAATCCCATAAAAAAAATGTCGAAATTTTTTCCATAGTTTGTATTTGGTAACAAAAATTAGGACTACAATCATGTGTATTTTAATCATTATTTTACGTACACATGTATCATGTACACGGACTAACAGCAACACTTATACTGATATCTGGGGTAATTTCGTAATATAAAGGGAGCAAACACAAACAGTACTGGCTAAGCTAAAGCGAGCAAGAAAGCGAGCTAAAGCTCCTCTGGTAGTGGCATTTCCGTAATAATAGGACACGACAAACCCAAATATTTACAACTCTCCACTATCCGTTAAAACCGCAATCCTCTCTCTCTATCAGACAATGCGGGTGAAAGCTTTCACTGTCTGTCTAATTTTCTCAGCAACCAAACAGTCTCAACCCAACGTCTATCTCTTTCTCTCCAACGCCCCATTTCCATTTTCTCTCTCATTTTCCCGAGAAAATTTCCCGTAATCCATACAATACAACAACTCATCTCCGACTCCGACTACTACTACTCTTCGCCTCCTCGCCGGGAACAATGTCGGTTCCCGGAAGCTCCTCCTCCTCCGGTCCCGGCGGGGCCGAAGCTTCTGGAAACTCCATCTCCCAGAAGCTCAACTCCAAGACGCCATTTCTCAGCTTGAAGCTCTACGTGGTGATCGCAATCCTCTGTCTCTGCGTCTTCGCCGCTTTCCTTCTCGTCTTCCTCTGCGTCCGTGCGAATCGAGTCTCCCGCAAGCGCAGAAACAAAATGCGCGTGAAGCACAGCTCCGGATCCATCCCCCTGGTCTCGAAGGAGATCGTCGAGATCAAAGCCTCCGATCGAGCCAAGAGTAAGCTCGATTCGGCCAAAGCCGAGGTTCAAATTGGGGATTCGGATTTGAATTTGAAGAAGGAGATGAAAGCTGGAACCGGAGACGGAGAGGTTAGGGTTGATGTGCATGTTGAAAGAGGGAAAATCAGCGAAGAGAGCGACGAGTCCGGTGGGAGCCGGAGCGACGCGTCGGTGGAGCCGCAGAACATCGGGTGGGGCCGCTGGTACGGCTTGAAGGAGCTCGAGATGGCGACACGTGGATTCTCCGAGGGGAATGTGATCGGAGAAGGAGGTTATGGGATTGTGTATAGAGGAGTTTTGCAAGACAGGTCTGTGGTGGCCGTAAAGAATCTTCTTAACAACAAGTACGTCAAAGTTTTTCTTGTTCCATATATGTATATACATATGTATATATTGTGTTAAATTCTTGTTCCATATATTGATTATACTTGGGCTTGTCCATTTTTAATTTTCTCGAGAAATTTTTTAATTGAAAATTTTTCTAGCGAAACAAACAGAGCTTTTGCTTAGTGTAACTTGGATCTGGATCGTATAATCTGTGTGTCGGTAATGGGCTTTATTAGTTAATTGGTTCTTATTAAATTCTTCGTTTTAAGATTTCCTTTTTCTCTTTTTTGAGTTTCTGAGCGTGAGACTCTTCTTTTTTCCGGTCCTTGCGGTCTTCTTCTATGAAAAAGTAAATGGTCACTTTCTGCTTTAATCACCTTTTTTTTTTCCTTTCTTTTATTTTTGTTATCATTGTTGTTTTGCTACCAATCAATTTTTTTTATTATTCTTATTTGCGTTAACAAAATTAAAAAAAAAATCAATAAATAGAAATGAAGAATGAAGGTGAATGGCCGAATGCTAATGCTGCTTGGTCTAATCTTAATTAGAAAGAAGAATAGTTAAGCTTTTTGTCAAAACAATTGCTTTGTTTTGTAGTAAATCCCGGGTTGTTTCAATTTATTCAATACTAATACAATTATAATGTTTGGTTTGAACAATGCGTTAACTAGAGGTTACTAAAGTTCAAATGTTATAATCATCTTTGATTGTAGGGGTCAGGCCGAGAAGGAGTTCAAGGTTGAAGTTGAAGCCATTGGGAAAGTAAGGCATAAGAATTTAGTGGGTTTAGTTGGTTATTGTGCAGACGGTCCTCAAAGGTAACCCCGGGACTATTATTATTTAAGTCTTCGAAAATTGACACGAAGATTGCCTCAATGTCATTTTCTAATATGTCTGAAAATTTCTCCTGGCTATTCAGGATGCTTGTGTATGAGTATATTGATAATGGCAATTTGGAGCAGTGGTTGCATGGTGATGTTGGTCCTGTTAGTCCTTTGACCTGGGATATTCGAATGAAGATAGCCATTGGAACTGCAAAAGGGTACAAATATATGTTCTTTTCCTTGTTCTTTTATGGATTCTGGTTTGTCTTTCATATGCCTTATTGGTCATAGTGAAGCTATCTGTATGGATGCTCTCTCTACGTCGACATGGCTAAAAGAATTATTCACCATCAAAATAAATTTAAACTAATAATAAAATTTATCTTCTACATTGATTCCCTATTTTGAATTCATTTTCTTCTCGGTCTATCACTGACTTATGGTTCTTTGGCACTGTTGCAGGCTAGCCTATTTGCACGAAGGGTTAGAACCCAAAGTAGTGCACCGTGATATTAAATCAAGTAACATTCTTCTGGACAGAAAGTGGAACGCAAAAGTATCAGATTTTGGATTGGCCAAGCTGTTAGGGCCTGAGTCAAGCTACGTGACTACAAGAGTTATGGGAACATTTGGGTTCGTTCATGCTCGTAGTGCTAAACAATTCTAAGTTAATCAGGTTTAGACGGGGTTTATGTCTGTCTCAGCACCGTATTATCTAATTTGTACCATCATCTTTCTACAGATATGTCTCACCAGAGTATGCAAGCACAGGTATGCTTAATGAGGGAAGTGATGTATACAGTTTTGGAGTTCTACTCATGGAGATAATTACAGGAAGAAGCCCAATTGACTATTCCAGACCAGCAGGAGAGGTGAAATCAAGCTTGTTGTAAACCATTTCAAGCATTGGTACCTTCACTTTTATAACTATTTGATTGGTGTATTTCAGATGAACTTGGTTGATTGGTTTAAAGGAATGGTTGCAAATCGTCGTGGTGAGGAGGTTGTTGATCCGTTGGTTGAAGTTCAGCCCCCTCCAAGAATTCTGAAGCGCGCTTTACTTGTCTGCTTGCGCTGTATAGATTTAGATGTCAGTANTTATACAAGGTTACTTCAATGATACCACTTGAAACTTTTGCAAGAAGGCACTCTTGTCCATATATGTCATAGATTAGACAATATAGAGTACTTCTCATTGTAAATTAAAGCAAGTTATAATAATCATATTTCAATAATTTCCTGTTCTTCATTTCCCTGATAACATGAGTTTTTATTTCAATAATTGTGTTCTTTAGTTTCAGAGATCTTAGTTATCTGTTTGATGATCTACAGGAACCACGTGCAGCTAGAGATAAAGATCTACTCCCACCACGTGTAGCTGCATCCAATAAAGTTCCATATCCACCCGAGCATTCTGAGATAGGTGATACTAGTGCAGAGAGATCACGATGGAGATGATTAATTTGTAAGAGAACTCATAGTTGCTGTGGTCAAATCTGTATCATAAAATATAAGCCTTAAATATTCATAATCATACATATTTTGCCTTCTTGATCTCATATATTTTTTGTTCATATATTGTTGCATCTTTTATATAGTCGAGCCTTGTAAATATGAACTTAAAAAATTTAGTATGTGAATTTACTTACTAGTCCTTCAAAAATAACAATGCCAATTGCCAAGTCCTTTTTTCTTTTGTATTGGTTGCTAGGTTTATATATCTTTCCATTCTCCTCTTTTGTTACAAGTCAACTATCCCATATGGTCAGAAACTCACATCAGCCTATACATATAAAGGTTTGCTTGAGGATGTGACTTAAAAGGTTTGGCTAATGTTTCTAATATTTGGTTGGGTTTTTGGATTCTATAATGAGGAGCCTCTGTGCCTTGGAAAACAGAGTAAGCCTTTTAGAGCCAGGAAGCTAGATATGGTAATTTTAAGTGAAAAAGAAATAATATGGCTCGTCTATCTACTTTCGAGTAACGAGTGTATCCTACGCTATATTGTTCAATTCGATTATACTCTAATGGTCAATAGAGTGGTTGAATATAGCAGTGTTACAAAGGAAAAACTATTTTTTTTTTTCTTTTGACAAAATTGAGAGCTAACGCTTCATAAGTTTCCTTCATCTACCCTCAAAAGACCTAAGAATGCAGCTCCTTTGCCTTTCACCCTCATTGTAAGGCAGCAGCCTCTATTGCTTTCACCCATGTTTAGAATCCTTTGCATTGTTCTTACGCAGCTGTCACATCACACTACTTATAAAACCTTTTATTTTACATCTCTGTTATAGATACTATCATCAATATTCAGTACCATGAAGTATATAACAATTTATTGTTGTCTCTTGCTTGATTATTAGTTTGTTTGGGAAAAAAAAAAAAAAAAAAACACTTGAGCGTGTCGGTGATGTATGAATGATATGATGTATGAAGTATCATTAGCTTTCGGTTCAAGTACAGATTGTATTGAGAGCCTCTAGCTTTTAGTCCAATTAGATAATTCAGGATTTGATTAAATGTCTGACGAGTTTATTTCAAAAAGAAAAAAGAAAAGCAATGTTTAACAAGTAACAAGTGAGCCAAAAATAAGATCTTAAAAAAAAAAATGCCCCATTTATTCCAATAGAACATTAGTACAGCTACAACTTCTAGCAAATTTCCACAAGGCATGACAAGTCGCAATAAAGATCTAAACAAAAAGTGGCCAAACAAGGTGTAACAGAAGGAAAGTAGCGATGGTCTCTTGGTTTCCTAAACGGGTATCCCTATGGTATCTATGAAGGGCATATAGTGAACAAGCTAGGCAAAAGAAAAAATGGTGTTGAAGAGATTTCTGGAGCCCAATAGACGTGAATTAAGGTGACACAAACACAGCATTGATCATGGCATGTATGGTGGGCAGCTGCCAGCTGGTAGTAATTTCTCCTGGCAAAATAAAGGAAAAAATTGTTTAACAATTTCAAGTAGTAGTAGGTAGTAATTACTAGTTTTATAAATGTGATATACAGTAAAGAAGAAAAAAAAAGTACGTACTATACGGCTAGTGTTGGTATTATTACATATGAATGTATTTTTCAACCTAGGTATATAATCATGCACTTTTGTTTCTAGAAGGATAAAGTGTCTTTTGTTTATGACCAAAATAAAGGTCAATAATTAATGAATAATTACACATTTTCGAAAACAAAACTAGGACTAAAAAAGTAGAGAGAGGAGCTCTCACTGCTCCTTCTCTTTCCCTTCGTAATAGATCCACAGCAGCCAGGATTCCTCCTCGCTCCCTTTGCAAGCAGGTTACTCTCCTACCAGGAATGGAGGTTTTCTCTCTCTTTGATATGAGTAATTCTCAATTTTTTTTTTTCTGTTTTTAGTTTTATTTTCAAATAATCTTTTCATTTTGGAAGACAATTATTTTGAGATGTGATAAAATTTTTATAATTAGTCACTAACTAAAAATATTAAGTCACAAATAATGTGATAATTACAATATGGGGGAATGAAGAAAAACTCATAATTAGTCCTCGCTCCTTTTGCTAGCAGGTTCCTCTCCTATCAGGAATGGGGGTTTTCTCTCTCTTTGGTATGAGTTTTTCTCAATTTTTTTTTTTTTTCTGTTTTCAGTTTTATTTTCAAATAATTTTTTCATTTTGGAAGACAATTGTTTTGAGATGTGATAAAATTTTTATAATTAGTCACTAACTAAAAATATTAAGTCACAAATAATATGATAATTACAATATGGAGAATGAAGAAAATGTGACGTGTCAAAATTACAATGGACAAAAGAGGATCTTGACATTTCAAAACAAGTGTCAATTTCGTATTGGAAATTTGCCAAGTTCATGCTACATCATTAAGGAGCTTTTGCCATATCACATGACACCACATGTCACAATACTATACGGTCTTGTGTCAAATTTTTATCAGACTCCTTTCACGGTATAGGTGTCAATATCTCAAAGCCCCTTCCCTTAGAATCACAAAGCATATGTCAAGGTGTTTAATAATTATCTTGCATGCTTAAGATATTTGTCAAGCAAAAGTGTCAAGTTGTTGTGAGTTTGAGAATTTATTCTCATAGGTCCCACCGTTTCCACCTCTTCAATATGTGCCTATGTATAGGCAGTATCTCTTTGTTATTAACGGATCCAAGAATAAATATAAATACTCATACTTCTTTCATTAATCTTTGGCTGCCATTTTTACTACCAAAAGGCATTATCTGTCTTTTTTTTCTTTAACCCATTTCTTTATCACCAATCCCACCAATTCACCCGTATACTTATATAAATTTTCTGACTCTTTTTATATATATCCACCTATATATATATACCTCCGTCTCCACATAAACCCATACATACATATATTTGACTTGTTTAACATCTAAAGCCATATTCTTCTTGGGTGTCACCATTGTTTTCACTATCATCATCATTTTGTTTGTTTTATTTGTCTACCATCGTTATTCTCACCATCTCATATATTCTAAATTTCTACATGCTTAGTCATTTTATTTCACTCCTAATTTTCTGAGTAAATTACTCATCAAAATTTCTCATCTTTATTTTAACTTCTCTAACCATAGATTTTGGGGTATTGACTGTTCCTCGGACTAATTTCTCACGTTTCATATCTTTGTGGTGCTTATCAACTGACTAACTATATAGTGTACTACCATCTTACTAACATTTAAGTTCTGCACTTTGAATCTTCGTAGACCCATAGTAGAAGAATTGTTTAGCAAGCTGAGTTATAGTGTATACAACCCTTGTTTACAATCACCCATATTTTTTTTTCAGTATTTTAAATTCCTATAGATCCGTGATTCTGAGTTGTTTAGTAAGCAGGATTTTAGTGTATATGATCCTTATTTGCAACCATTCACGTTAAATTCAATATTTAATATTTCTGTTATTTATTTTCATTATTGTTTATTTATATTTCTGACCGAGCGGCTGGAATCACCTGTGTCAGAAAAACTAACCATCTTTTTGTTTGTTTCCGATCGAAGGGCTAGTATCACATGTGTCAGAAATACTGGTCATCTAATACGTGGTGATGGTCATTGAAACCATCTACACCTGTTTACTTGCAGATTGAGCTGTCAAAAACGCCGGTAATTTTCTGACATATAGAATCGTTACAATTTTCCACATCATTTTTTGTATTTTCTACCACTATCTTACTTATCATTAATTAAGTATTATTATGCTTAATTAATTTCTCTCTAATCAAGTCACAAAAGAGCACCCTCAGAACATCAGTCTTCTACCTAAATTTAGATCTATAGTGGTCTTAGTACACCTGAATCTAAATTTGTGGTATTTTGAGTTATTTAGTATTTTTTCTTTGAGTTTGATGTACTTTTCCTCTAGATATGTATCAATTTTGATTCAGATCTGGAAAAGTAGTTACTATTATATATCGGAGTTGGCAAAATCTCCTTCAAATGAATCAATCAAAAGTGTCAATTCGGATTGTGAAAAATCAAAGAGAGTCATTGAAGAGCTCTAGTTTATCCTTCATAAAGTTTTTCTTTAAGATCGTTGTTAGAGACTATCGGTGCTTCGAGATCTTCGAAGGTATTTCTATCTTCAAGTTAATAAATCGATTTCCTGATTCTCATTATAAGAGATTATATATAACTCTATTTGTTATTATAACCCTTAAGTGAGTATTAATGAAGTTGTTTTCTTTTCAAAAAAAAGTATAGGTAACGTGTTAGGTGCTAAACTCTTAGCTAAGAGGTCAATAGTACTTGGAAGCAAATAATGTGAATACGAAATTTACAATTGGATGTCAGATTTCACCTGCAACATATATGCAAGTGTGCCAATTGAGAGAGAGAGAAGGAACACTATGACAAGTACATTAGTAACGGAGTAGCAGAGAAATGCATACATAATATTACGCATTTTAGATATATATTAACACAAAGAAGAAATACAAGAAAGGATATAACCTATTTATGGAGATATATTCATTCTATCGTAGAAATACAAACGAAGAAATATAATCAAATCTGAAGTTATATTTGTGAATTTTAGGGAAATTTGTAAATTTGTTACACACAATACCATGTTTTTTTTTTTTTTGAAAACACACATAATACCTTTTTTGGATAATATAAAATAAAACAAACACTTTTAGTCTTTTATCCCAAAAAAAAAAAAAAAACTATGCCTTTTTTTTCCTAATATCAAATAAAATTTTTTATTTGTATTTTCTTATCAAATCTCATCGGATTCAAATAAACAAAGTCAAAATTGGAGTATAAAATTATTGCATTTGTCTTTATTCTTTAAAATGATTTATTGACATCCACAAAAATCGCCAGAAAGTGGTTATTTAAACTGAAAAATGATCTCTAATTTTTTAGATTTCAAATAGCAACAGCTTCAAAATACCCATATTTTTTTTTGAATTTTGTTATCTGATTTCAAATGTTAAAAATATTGGCTTTCAACAATTTTAACTCTAATTTTTGAGTATACATGTGGATCTGGTGAAATTTAATTAAAAAACACAAATAAAAGGTTTTATTTGATATTAATGAAAAAAACGTAGTTTTTTTTTATTTTAATAAAAGACTAAAGGTGGTTGGGTATTTTTTTCATATTATCATTTTTTTTTCGTAAAGAAAAATTATGCATTTGCTTTTAGATGGTTAGATTTGAGATGTAGATAATGTATTAAGGAGAATTCTAATGTAGGAGGGGCAAATTTCCTCCTATTCGTAAGAGCACTTTTTAGGCTATTAGATTAAATCAAAACAACAATATAATAAAAGTCTACGTACATTGTAGTACGCATGAGAGATTTGGTAGTGTGTGTTATTTTCTTTTAAATTTGTTGTAAGTGATAGTCATTGGTTAAGTATCACATTTTTTTTTTTTTTTAAAAAGAATGATTAGCATTTAACTAGGAAACATAATTGCTTCAAAGAGATAAAAAAAAATGTTTATTCAAAAGACAAAGGGAGAACAAAAAAACAGAAGATGGAAATATCAAAAAATGATTAATCATCCTTGAAAAAAAAAAACGAGTAATCAAAAATATCAATCGTGCTTATCTCAGTAAGCATCTACATATTTCAAGCCTAATTATTCTCTCTTCTTTATTTGATTATGAACTTGGTACACCTCCCAATAAAAAGCTCTTACACCGAAAGCCATGGTGGAAAGTTTCTTTCCTTCTTACTTTTTCTTGAAAGGATCCTTTGACGGTCATGGTTGTTTGTACTTTTTGTTTTTTTTTTTTTTCAAGCGAACGGAAAATTATTTGATCTATAAAAAGAGATGACTCAAACCCAATTTGTTAGCGAAAAAAATTAAGCTTTTTTTGTTCTTTCACTTTGCTTAAAATTTTAATTCTTTAAGTTATGTGAAAATCAAATTTATTAGAAATTTGAGTGATTTATAAATTAATGAACTATTTTCCTTTTTATGATCCACATTTGTTATCATTTTTAGGTAAAATTAAACGGGTTTTTGAATGGAAAGATTTGATGTATTTTTGGCAACCCATCTCTCCCCATTCAAATAGATTTTTTTACCAAAAACAAAATAAAAAAATGCAAACGTCATGGACAGAAAGGAAGAAAGAAAAAACCTTCATAATTATTGACTTGGGAATTTTTTATATGTTATGACATAACTTTGAATCGCAAAAGATCAAATTGTCTTTTTAATTCGTTTATAACACTATAATTTCAATTTTTAAGAAATTGAATAGGAATAAAAACGATACTCCAGCTAGAGAAGAGGAGTAAGGTCCTGTTTGGCACAGCTTTCAAAGATCTTTTAGGGCTCAAAAGATCTTTTAGGAGTGTTTGGATGAGTTTTTAGAAGATCTTTTTGTATCCAAAAGATCTTTTTAAAGAAGCATGGACCTACCATCTTTTTTAGGAAGATCTTTTTATACTTTTACTTCAAGAAGTAAAAGCTATCCCAAACAGGCCCTAAGAAGTGAGAGAAGAGAGATACGGGAAACAGTCAGAAAAAAAAAAAAAACTAATTTTTGATTTTATGTATCATGGTACACCAAAAATTCTATACACTCAATTATTTCATCACCATTGATTTTAATCTAACGATTTAGTAAATGCTCTTAAAAGTAGGAGGAATTTTGCCACTCTTATACTAGAACTCCTGCTCTTAAAAGTAGGAGGAATTTTGCCACTCTTATACTAGAACTCCTAACAGAGGCGGAGCCAGCAAATTTATTCAGTGAAAGCATAATTGTATAATTAGAGCCTTACGTATAAATTTTCTCCAAAATCCAATGGGCCACTGGTTCCTTCTCCCTCCGCCCCTACTCCGAATGTATTAATATGTACTCATTCTCTTTCCTTTTTTTTTGGTGGGTTAATTTTGTTGCATAGATGATAGGATAAGCGATAAGAATGATTAAATGAGCACAGTTAATTAAAAAAAAAAAAAAAAGAAAAGCCAAGAAAAGCCAAATGGGAAAAACAGAAGGCGAAGCAAATGCTTGGGTCGTACGATAAATCATACGCGATCCACCCCATTGTATCTGGTCCCACATTCACTTTCACCGTTATATTTAATTCTCTCATACCTCAAAACAAAACAAAAAAAACAAAAAAAAATTTCTCTCCTTTACAGGTGTTCCACAGCGCAAGACCTGCCAAGATTCGTTCTCCGTCCGCCACGTGTCCCCCAGAGCCCATTAAAGCACCACCGCGAAAACGCCCGCGCAAAAGCTTCAGATCAGATTAGACTCACTCGCCCGCCCAAAAAAAAAAACCGCAAAAAAAATCCCCTTTCGCCTTTCGGCGTCCCCAAAAAGAATAATTAATTAATTTATTTTTGGAACCCCAGAAAAAAAAAAAAAAAAAAACAGAGAGACGAAGCGCATAATTACCAGCCACAACACGCGCACTCAGATCTGAGACCCAGAGAGAGAGAGAGAGATTGGGGTTTGGGAGATATGGAGGAGAAGCTGATACAGCGATTGGAATCGGCGGTGGCCCGCTTAGAGGCGCTGTCGAGCGGGTTCGGGGCCGGGAGTTTGCCGGAGAATGCCGACGCCGCGTCGCTCGACCCGTCCATTTTGGCTTTGGATGATCTATTGGGGCAGTACTTGGCTAGGGTTTCGGCTGCTGCTGAGAAGATCGGGGGGCAGGTCCTTGACGTCACAAAGATTCTCCAAGAAGCTTTTGCTGTTCTCAGGGAGCTCCTCATCAAGGTTAAGCAAACTAAGGTTTGTCCATTTATCACATTATGTATTTTTTTTTTCCAGTTTATGAAGTGGGATGCTTTCGATCCTGATTGGGATTTCTTTTTTGGGAGTTGTTTTGAGCATCAGATTCTGTATTTTCTTTTTTGGGTGGATATAACATGGCTCGACAGGGAATAATGTTTGTGTGCTTTAGAAATGGTGGAATTGTTATTTGTATATGTTGATATTGAGCAGTAAACTATGTCTGGTTAATAAATTCATGACCAACTCTAAGCATAACCATTTGAAACTAAGCGAGGTTATATCTGCTTCTTTGCTATAATGGGGTCAACAACTCAGCGAGGCTTTTATGTTTGGATCCAAAAACATCTGGCCTTGTGGGTCTTATTTGTTCTTAGCTAATTGCCAATTGAGGTGGATTTGCTACATGGTAGTTTTGTTTATTGATTTATAGTAGCGGTGTTTATTGATTTATTGGTCTAGAAGATGGATTTGGTTACACGCTCTGTTAAAAATATTTGCAATTTCAACTTTAGACACGAAAAAGAATCTCTATATTTGTGTTCTGTCTTTTCTTTTCTCGATTAAAGATATTTCTGCCCGAAAATTATCCTCAATTTACTTTTGTCTTTTGTATCGCAGTTTCGGAGTGATCTGTTTGGTAGATACTGCTTATGTTGCATAAAGATTTATCAACGATAGTTTAAAAAATTGAATATGAAATTTCAATTAAGAAAAAGGAGAGATTTATTGGTAATTCATTAATCAAATATATCTGATGTGGTGCCGTTCTTGTAAATGGATTGTTGAGATGTAAAACTGGTTTTGTTCCCATTATTGCAGAAACCAGACCTTCCAGGATTGGCTGAATTTCTCAAACCACTGAATGAAGTAATCACAAAAGCAAATAAGTTGACTGAAGGGAGGCGATCTGATTTTTTTAACCACTTGAAAGCTGCTGGTGATAGTCTCTCAGCTTTAGCTTGGATTGCATATACCGGAAAAGAATGTGGTAAGTAATAAGCAAAAATATAGGTGCTTTTCTATCTTATAAGAAAATAAGTAGTAAAGATGACTCTCTTTTCTATAAGATTCGTCTAACGCATTTCCTTTCTGAAGGAATGAGCATGCCTATTGCACATGTTGAAGAGAGTTGGCAGATGGCTGAATTTTACAACAACAAGGTACTCTAGATTCTATTAGGAGTCAGTGGTTTGCATTTAATAAGAGAGAATTCATTTTGTTTCTTAAGATTAGGATGGGAGAGTAGAAATGCCGAGTAATGTGCTAGTGCTACTTTATGTTTTGTGTTAGATGTTTGTGTTAGCTTTATGTTCAGTTCTTAAATACAGAGTCACCACAAAGGAAAGCATAAATGTGGAAATTTTAGGATGATCTGATGTCTCTATATATTTAGGTATTTTGAAATTTAATATCTTAAACCACTAGTTGCACGGCTTATATTTCTTACAGCATAATATTACCAATGAAATTTTTTAATCGGTATGGAGATTTATACAGAAGTCAACGTTATGTCATCCAGGTGAACAATCTGTGTACAACTATTAAATGATTACCCACAAACAAAAACTAAGGCTACTTATCTAAAGTTGAGACTTTATTCCTTCTTAGAGGTTTCTTAACCTTCAAAAGCATCTTCTGTAGCCACAAGCATCCAAAGACACAAAGAAATATCTTTCCAGACCTATTAGGCTTTTCACAAAAATCTCTGATCGGTCTGAAAAATTGAGTTTACTTGGTCTTTGGTAATGGCTTCGAGAGTATATGCATTGAAAAGATCCTCAAGATCTCCAAGGAAGGAAAATGCACAATCACTGGAGCATTTCTTATACATTTAATATCTTTATTCTCTCTAGTGCTTCATCAAGGACAATAGTTCATTGGCTAGGTGCTGACACATGGCATTTATATTTCAGATTCTTGTAGAGTACAAAAGCAAAGACCCGAACCATGTAGAATGGGCCAAAGCCCTGAAGGAGCTCTATTTGCCTGGTTTGAGGGACTATGTTAAGAGTCACTATCCTTTGGGTCCAGTATGGAGTGCCACTGGAAAAGCTGTCACTGCTGCTCCACCAAAAGCTCCTACTCCAATTGCTCCTGCTCCTCCACCTCCTCCACCAGCTTCTCTCTTCACTTCTGAATCTTCTAAAGCATCATCATCATCAGGTCCCAAGCAAGGGATGTCTGCTGTTTTCCAAGAAATTAATTCTGGGAAGCCTGTGACTGCTGGTAGTTTTCCTTTTCGTTAGTCTTTTTTCGCTTTTTCTTTTGCCTTTTGTTTGTTAGTTTGTTTTAGGAGTATATTGGGTGGATTACCATTTGTTTCTTTCTTTCTTCGTAGGTTTGAGGAAGGTTACAGATGATATGAAGACGAAGAATCGAGCAGATAGAACTAGTGTTGTTGGCTCTGTTGAAAAAGAAACTCGTACCAGTTCACCTTCATTTTCTAAGGCAGGCCCTCCAAAACTAGAACTTCAAATGGGTCGTAAGTGAGTGTTGTAATCTCTATGTGATGGTTTAATTTGTGTTGGGATGATGCCAGTAAGTGACGTCTTTAAAATGGTATTCTTTATTTATCCCTTTGCAGGTGGGTTGTTGAGAATCAAATTGGAAGGAAAAACTTAGTGATTGATGACTGTGATGCAAAGCAGTCTGTATATATTTTTGGATGCAAAGACTCTGTTGTACAGGTTCAAGGTAGTTTATGTTCATTTCACACCATTTTTGAGTTTATTCATAGTTGGTATTTATGGCTGTCGGTTGTATGCTGCATTATGTGTATTTGCATGTTTGTCAGGCACTTTGTAAGAACTGATGATCAACTTATCATCAACTCTCAATGTGCAGGTAAAGTAAATAACATCACAGTTGACAAATGTACTAAGGTCGGAGTTGTATTTACGGTGAGTAGGATTCTATTTAGTGCAAGAAAAAATCTGTTCTGGTATGTAGGCTCATCAATGCTTATTGACTTGTGTATTCAGGATGTTGTGGCTGCTTTTGAGATTGTTAATTGCAATGGGGTTGAAGTGCAGTGTCAGGTATCTTTTTATCTTTCCCAGAGACTCGCTTGATGATTTTATGGATGAATTTGCACCTTTCGTGATTTCTCAACTTGGTCATGAATCAAAAACGGTGACTTCATATTTATGTTGGGAATAAAGTTTAGAGCAGGTATAATTCTATGAAATGACAAAGATGGTGGTTTATGCAACTGATTTTATTTTTTTTCATTTTTTTTTTTGTGTGTGTGGCTTTTAGGGTTCAGCCCCAACAATTTCCGTTGACAATACAGCAGGCTGCCAATTATACTTAAGCAAAGATGCCCTTGGGGCATCAATAACGACTGCTAAGTCAAGTGAGATCAATGTATTGGTTCCTGGTTCTGACCCAGATGGTGATTGGGTAGGTTTCTTGCTTATATGATTTCCTAATTTCTTGTTTTTTACTTTTAAGAGATTTTTCTTGAGATTGTTTAGAGAAAAGTACACTGATCTTGTAGTTTATATCAAGATTAGAGTCCATTGAACCCAAAATATTTCCTATAAACACTCCTAAATTAAAAAAAGAAATAAAAAAGATTACAGAGACGTGTTTTAGTTAATTTTGACTTGAAACTTACTTTTTCTATTAGAACAGCACTTAATTCTCTGAATTAAAAAGATATAGCTTATTGTAAAAAATTCATTGATTTTTCAAAAAAATTTTGGACCATGGTATCACTGTCACTATTTTGGGTTCTGGAGTGTCATTATAATTTTGACAAAAGTACATAGATCAGGGGTGTCTTTATAATTTTGCTTTATATATTTTCCATTCTAGAAGAATAAAGATTTGATGTTTCTTTACAACATTGAATAACCTTCGTCATGAGTTAAATGTCCTGAGATATCCATTTTATTTCTGCCATCAAGGGGAATGCATTTTGGTAGCTCGATTTTTGAATAAGATAAAGAGATACAAACGCTACTGGAATAATATATACCAGTTTATTGCACATGGCTTATCTTTGGTGCTATTGCAGGGGGAACATTCTTTGCCACAACAGTTCGTTCATATATTTAAGAACGGGCACTTTGAGACTACTCCAGTCTCCCACTCTGGAGGGTAACTGGTACTTCATTTCAGTTGCCAATTGCATTTTTTGTTTTCTCATATCATTCCTTGAGCATTTGAGCGGTGGTTTCCATTTTCTTCTTCTGTTATTGATTTAATTGGTTACGACATATAATGGTTACTACATATAATGCGTTGATGTTGGTTTCATTCTTGGCAATCTTGTCAGTTTGATAAACCTTGGGAATTTTCAGCATGATTATTTTTTTCCCCCTTTAAACAGTGTTTCTTCTAGATGGGTGTTGTACTGGTGTTTCTGTAACAGCTATTAAGCTGCAAAGGTCCATATGCTCTTGTAATGTTCTGCTTTCTCAAATTTTTTTGTAGATTTTGTATTTAGATTTGCATATTTTGAAGATAAAAGTAATAGTTTTGAAGCTGGTTGTTCTTGGCTTGAAATATGCGGAGGATTCCTTTAGTTTATGTTTTGCTTATGTTCTCTGTGGATACATTTTCAAGAGTCAATTGTTGCATATAGTTGTTTAGTTCTATACGTGGAATATGGTATAGTGGAAAAATGGAAAACACCAATTAGGTTTGCTGAAAGTCGAAAGTCAGCATGGTAAAATTTGAACTCACCATGCTCAAATCGAGTCAAAGATGTATGTGCATATATGCACCAGATGTGAGCTAAAAACAACTATAAGCCGATGTGAACTTATAAAGATAGGTGTATACTTTTGTCTAGGAATAAAGATAGTTATGATAGACGTCTCATTTTGTCGTGGTACTAGTTACTAAATTACTGTGGGGGTCTTGGGTCCATTAAGTGATTTCTTTTGGGAAGAAAAAGCAGTGCTGCTTTAGGGCTTGGAATTTAGTTTAGTTTTCACTCAAGGTTTTGGTGGTAGACAAGGTGATCCCATGACTATCAAAGAACTATTGCCTTTTCCCTTGCACAGTCCATTTGGGGCTTTTGGTGGCTTTATTTATTTTTTTTCTTTTTTTTTTCTCATTTTAGAAATGACTAAGGACTCAACTGGTATTTCGTCTCCTCTATTTTTATTTTCACTATTTAGAAGTACTTGTGGGCATGGATTAAAATATCGTGATATTTGTAGACATTGTTGCGATAATATCCATATTTTGAAGTCTCGACATCGATATAGGGTGGAAAGATATTTTTTTCTGTGTCCGTGAAATATCCGTAAAATATTGACAATGTCGAGGATATGTCGATATCGGTAAAATATCGATAAAAAATGAGTTAATATCGAGGTATTTATGGACATTGTCGCGACAATGTCATTGATATTTTGTAATGTTGACAGAAATATCAAATTTTTTTTCCAAGTCTTCTTTTTTTTTTTTTTTTCAAAAAATGATAGTAAATAATACCAAAAAAAAAATCATAGTTCTCTCAAAAATATGCCGGCAAAATTTTGGAATTATTTGTATTTAATGAGAATAGTTGCTCTACTAGTCTACTTGTATTTATTATTTTGAAATATCTATAAGGGATTCTCGTGACTTTTAAAAGAAATTGTGGATTGGACTAAGACGAGAATTTCTCTTATGACTTTTAACTTCATAGATTCTCGTTTTGGTATTTAATATTTTTGAATTGTTTTATATTATCAATGATTTTTATTTATTTTCAATATAATTTAAAAATAGTTATAATTTGTAAGATGTTTATATGGATGTATTAAATAAAATAGTGTGATATATATTTTGATTTTAAATTTGTTCTATAGAACAAAATTCGGCCCCGTTTTTACTATACGTATATATTATTGTCTTATGAAGTATAAATAGGTTTTATTTTTAAATAAAATTAGTATAAATTATGCAATATCACTTGTTTTAGCATTTTTTAGAGTTTTTTTTGAAAATTTTGAGTTTTAAGACAAATTTCGGTATTTTCTCAGAATATTTTCGACATCAATAATATCTTCGACAATATTTGTAAAATAAAACTTCGATATTGACATTTTAATCCTTGCTTGTGGGATTTAAGATTTGGAAGATGACCATGGCAGAATTTGTCAATTTTCTTGTTCTCAGTGAGCGTAATGAATACACGATTACACGTACCCAATGTTCTTAAATATATGTGGAGTGATTTAAGTGAAATCCATACGATGGACGAGGATACGGCTCGTTAGAGTCAGAGATATAAAAACCTTTTAACTTAAAATGTTTTTTTTTTTTTTAACAGTGCCATGTATCGAGACTTCGATTGTTCGTTCATACTTGACAATTTTTCTAAACATATGTTTGTTAATGTGGATTGAGAAATTTGCATTGGATAATTGCACTGGCCAGTATTAGTTTACATGATAAACTATAACCTTTGGGAGTCGTGTACTGGCCGCTACTGTCTGCTCATGCAATAATAAAAGAATAGTAGGACCTCGTGTCCGTACAACTTATTCAGAAAACATTATTTTAGTTGACACGTGGGGAAAGTGCCATGGACTTATTATTATTATTATTATTATTTAAATTTTTTTTTTTTTTGGGTTTCTTACGCTTATACAAAAGAATTACAAAAATACGGAAGTCACAATTTTTTTCAATTTTCGTACGGTTTTAATTAGGAAAATATCATTTTTTAAAAAATATTTAGAAAATTACTACTTTTAATATAGTTACTGGTTACTAGTTTCTGGAAACTGATTACTGGAAACTGGTTACCAATTATATATCAGTTATAAATATCTTCGGTTACCAGAAACTGGTTACTAGAAACTAGTTACTATTTTAAAAAATAGTATTTTTATAAATATTTTTTAAAAAACGGTATTTTTCTAATAAAAATTGTACCGCACCGTGAAAAATACAAAAACACTGTATTTTTTCAATTTTTTTCAAAAATACCGTATTTTTTCTAATTTCTCTTCTTCTTTTTTTCACGTCTTGCGTCGCTGGTGTTTGGGCAAATTCCCGTGTACAATTTTATAGGGTGATCAAACGTTATTACACTTCAGACCCATAAATAATAGGGATATTTACATGTATGTCAAGGCCCTTATATAGTTTATGTATAAATTTATAATAATTTTCTTAAGGCTTGATATTCATTAATATTTTCAAAACTAATTTTTATTGTTACGTCACATATATAAAATTATTTAGATATTATATTTCGTATCAAATCTTAAAATACATTTTTATCCGGCAAACTTAAATGACTTTTGTCACCACCGTCACGTGTAGCATACCATTGTCGATCTTGATCTTGACCACACTTCCTTTCGACTGGAGAAATTTCGAATGCGTTTTTCTTTTTGATAATAAAAAAGGGAGGAGGGGGCGACCAGCGTGGTTACCTTTCCTGAGCGTGACCATGAGAGCTCTAATCCTGTTCAAGAATGCTCGTCAAGGCTCTACGGGTGGGTCGCCACCATCGTGCGGTGGAGTGTTAGGGAATAACCTCCCCAATAAACACACAATAGTAGAAGCGATAAAATAAATACGAAAAATAATGCCGAAATAAATAAACAAGACACACAAAAATTTATCGTGGTTCGCCAATTTGGCTACGTCTACGGAGCTACTGCAGATCTTCACTATTGGGAGAAAAAAGGAACCTTTACAAGTGTTTACACTCAACACTCTCAACTCACACTCCAGACCCCGAATACACCCAAGAGAAAATTATATTTTTCTCTTATTTTTAAGAGTAAACTCACTCTAATTTTACTCATACAAAACTTGGTATTTCTCACACTCTGGGATGATCAAACAATGAAACATAGGTCCCTATTTATAGTTGAGGCTCAACAACTCCTCCACTATTCTCACATTTTTTTACCATGTATATTACACGGTATAGCCAAAAACCTTGCACGGTTTATACACGTTTTTTCTTTCTTTCTTTCTTTTTTTTTTCCTTACACGGAGCAAAACCGTGTTTTGCTTATACGGCTAATACACGAAAAGCATTATTAATGCTTTCCTTAAAAGTTTCCACCGCTTGACAATCTCTCACTTGAAGACTAATTTCAATTATATCTTCACACTCGATCAGTGCAGTAGCTCATCTCCTCAGTGTTACTCTTGCAAGCCAACTGAAGCTGAACACAGCTTCAGTTTGGCAATGGTCACAGTCTTCGTTAACATATCAACAAGATTTTGACTACCATGAATCTTCTCAAGAGCTATAACTCCATCTATTAAAGATGAGCGTATGAAATGGTACCGAACCTGTATATGCTTTATCCGAGTATAATAAACAGGGTTCTTTGCCAGATGAATAGCACTTTGACTGTCACAATGCAAAGTGCTCTTCCTATAATTTTGACTCAGTTCCTCTAGGAAACTTTGCAACTATATCAACTCCTTGGTTGCTTCTATCACAGCAACATACTCAGCTTCAGCAGTAGAGAGTGCAACAATCTTCTGTAATCATGAGACCCAGCTAACTGCTGTACCACCTAATGTGAATACATATCCAGTAGTACTCTTCCTGCCGTCTATATCTCCAGTCATGTCAGCATCAACATAGCCCTGTAGACCCAAATCTGACTTTCTGAAGCACATGGTCATGTTACTAGTACCTCTCAAGTATCTGAGAATCCACTTTACTACTTCCCAGTGCTGTTTTCCTGGATTGCTTATATATTGGCTCACAACTCCTACTGCATGTGCTATATCTGATCTTGTACGCACCATTATATACATAAGACTGCTAATAGCAGAAGAATAAGGCACCTTGGCCATGTGAGCTCGCTCCTACTCTGTTGAGGGTGACTGCTCCTTGGTTAGTTTGAAGTGACTAGCCAAAGGAGTACTGATAGGCTTTGTACCATTCATGTTGAATTTGCTAAGAACCTTCTTCACATACTCCTCTTGAGATAGCTTCAAACTCCCATTCACTTTTTCTCTAGAAATCCGCATCCCAAGTATTTGTTTTGCAGCTCCTAAATCCTTCATAAAAAACTTCATTGACAATTCTCTCTTGAGCTTATTAATTTCTTCCATATTAGCTCTAGCAATTAATATATCATCTACATACAGAATTAGAATAATATAAGAATTGTCAAATCTCTTCACATAACAGTTGTGATCCGTCTGACACCGCAAGTAACCACTGTTACTCATAAATGTATCGAACTTCTTGTACTACTATCTTGGAGCCTGTTTCAGGCCATACAGGCTCTTCTGAAGTTTACACACTATTTTCTCCTTCCCTTGTACTTCAAAACTTTGTGGCTATTTTATGTAAATTTTTTCCTCCAGGTCACCATGAAGAAATGCCGTCTTGACATTTATTTACTCTAGATGCAAGTCTTCTTTGGCCACCAACCCAAGTACTATTCTGATTGTGGTCAGTTTAACCACTGGAGAGAAAATCTCGGTGTAATCGATGCCTTCCTTTTGTTGAAAGCCTTTGACAACAAGCCTTGCCTTGTACCGCTTATTGCCATTATGTTCTTCCTTTATTCGGTACACCCACTTATTGTGTAATACCTTCTTTGTTTCTGGTAATTCTGCCAACTTCCATGTCTGATTGGATGCCAGTGAATTCATCTCATCTTTCATAGCTAACTCCCACTGGGTTGACTCATTATGCTGTACTGCTTCTTCATAGGTCTTTGGCTCACTTTTATCAGTCAATAAGATGTAATGTAGTGCTGGAGAATATCTATGAGGAGGTCGAATTATTTTGGAAGATTTTCTAAGTTCACCCACTAGGGTTTGTGGGTCTACCGTTGGTACTACAGCTTATTGATCTTTCTCGCTGTCATTAATCTTCATTTTATCTACTGGGATCTCATTCAATGGTATTACCCTAGCCTTTTTGACTTCGGGACATACACTATTAGCTCCGGTGCCTAACATGTCCTTGTACATTACCTCCTCATTGAATATGGCATCTCTGCTTCTGATGATCTTCCGATTTTGGTCATCCCAGGAACGATAACCAAACTCAGTATCACCATAACCAATAAAGAAACATTTTTTAGACTTGGGATCAAGTTTACTTCTATTGGCAAGGTCTATATGAACATAAGATGGACAACCAAATACTTTCAGGAAAGAAAGATTTACCTCTTTACCGCTCCAGACCTCCTCTGGTATTCTACAATCCAATGGTACTGACGGCCCTTTATTGATAAGATATGCAGTGGTGTTAACTGTATCGGCCTGAAATGTCTTTGGCAACCTTGCATGCAATCTCATGCTCCTTGCACGTTCGTTCAGGGTTCTATTCATTCTTTCAGCAATACTATTCTGTTGAGGTTTCTCTGGAATAGTTTTCTCGAACTTGATCCCATTAACGACACAATATTTCTTGAAATCATCATCATCATATTCTCCCCCATTATTATATCGCAAGCATTTCACTTTCAAGTTAGTTTCATTCTCAACCATGGCTTTCCATTTCTTAAAGGTATTGTAAATATCAAATTTATTTTTCAGAAAATAAACCCATACCTTTCTGCTCGAATCATCAATGAATGTGACATAGTATCTTGAGCCTCTAAGGGATATCACAGGAGATGGCCCCTATACATCTGTATGAACAAGCTCCAATTAGCTGCTTTCGGTTCTTTTCCACCTTTTGAAAAGCTCACCCTCTTCTGCTTGCCAAAGATACAACTTTCGCACAGGCTATGCTCAGCTCTGGTAGCTTTCCTTTTGATAGCATTACCTTCATTCCTTTCTCACTCACATGTCCAAGTCTATAGTGCCATAAACTTAAATTAACTTCAGCGTCGACGGTCGCCAAAGTATCTCTACAACTGGAAGTCATGTAGAGAGTTCCAGTTTTGTTTCCTCGAGCAACAACCATGGCTCCTTTGCTAACCTTCCACGAGCCACTATTAAAGGTCACATTATATCTTTCCTCGTCAAGTTGTCCTATCGATATAAGGTTCCGCATCAATCTCGGTACATGCCTTACTTTCTGAATTTTTTACACCGATCCGTTTGACATCCTTAGATAGATATCACCCATATCAACAATATCTAAAGGTTCTCCATCAGCTAGATAAACCTTTCCATAATTACCAGTGACATAATTCTCCAAAACATCACGGTGTGCAGTAGTATAAAATGAAACTCCAAAGTCTAAGACCCAAGAGTCAATTGGATTATCTACATATAATAGTAAAGCGTCTTGTACCTCATCAGTCACGGTATTCGCATCGTTTCTACTATTATCTCTCATTGGTGCTCTGTAATTCTTTTTTATGTGGTCAGTCTTGTCACAATTCTAGCACGTCCTTCTTCCAGATCTAGACTTGTCTCTGCCATTCCTTGACTTGGACTTACCACGACCCCGGTTAGAATTCTTCTCTACCCCTGTTCTTGAGATTTAGGGCAGAACTCGATGATGCACCTTCACCCGAATCAATTCTGTGAACTTATTCTGTCAAAATTCGGTCTCTAATATCATTGAATTGCAGCTTTCCTTTTCCTACATAATTGCTAACCGCAATCCTCATTGGTTCCCAGCTGGTTGGTAGAGATGCTAGAAGAATTAGAGTACGAACTTTATTATCGAAATTAATTTCGACGGACGTCAACTGAGAAACGATCGTGTTGAACTCATTGATATGTGTTGCAACTGAAGCACTTTCTCCTATCTTTAAAGAAAATAACTTCTTCATCAGATGTACCTTGTTGTTTGTCGATGGTTTCTCATAAAGATCTGACGGGATGCTTATCATCTCTGCTGTGATTTTTGCCTCCGCCACATTATGAGCAACGTTCTTCGTTAGCGTTAATCAAATTACGCCTAACATCTGTCAATCAAGGAGATCCCAATCGTCATTCTCCATCTTCTCAGGTTTCTTCCCTGATAGAGGCTGATGCAATTTTTTACTATGCAAATAATCATTGATCTACAATCTCCAGTACAAGAAGTCTATACCGTCGAACTTGTTAATTCCGGGTCCTGATCCTTCACCTTTAGCCATCGCCTCCACTAAATCAAACTTTAGCTCTGGTACCAGTTGTTAGGGAATAACCTCCCCAATAAACACATAATAGTGGAAGCAATAAAATAAATACGAAAAATAATACCGAAATAAATAAACAAGACACACAAAAATTTATCGTGGCTCACCAATTTGGCTATGTCCACGGAGCTGCTGCAAATCTTCTCTATTGGGAGAAAAAAGGAACCTTTACAAGTGTTTACACTTAATACTCTCAACTCACACCTCAGATCCTGAATACACCCAAGAGAAAAATTGTATTTTTCTCTAACTCTCAAAGGTAAACTCACTTTAATTTTACTCACACAAAACTTGGTGTTTCTCACACTCTAGGACGATCAAACAATGAAGTATAGGTCCCTATTTATAGTTGAGGCTCACCAACTCCTCCACTATTCTCACATTTTTTTACCATGTATATTACACAGTGTTTGGGATCGGAGTTGTGCTCTGAATTAACTAGTGTGACCTGTACTTAATTAAAACAAAACAGAGAATAATTGGATTAAGCCATTAGAATGCACAGCAGAAAGGATCATCACAACACTTCCATGTGTCGAAACAGGATAGGCAGTTGAAATAAGAACAACTCTTCCTACGTATCTCGACAAGATTGGCGATTGCAAGGATGACTCACTTAGTGTGCACGAGAATAAGCAGAAATAAATTGCAGAAAAATAAATAGTTAGAAACTGACGAAGGCAATACTGTCCATATGCCAGTTTTAGTTAATTAGAGGGGTTAGAATTACGAGGCGGTAAGTCCAGCCATATTATCAGAGATAATAATAAATAATTGAAATTAAAGTGCTGATTTAAATAAAGCGGTGTGACCGGTTGCAAGAGAAAACAACACAGATCACTAAATAAATGCGCACAATAATTAAAAAGGGAGCAAAGTAACCGATTGTACTCAAAGCAGCAATACAGATTACTTTACGGGGAAGGAGAAGCGTAGTAATTGATTGCAACAAGAGCAGCAATACAAATTACTCGCCAAGGTAGAGATACAATATAGTTATTTATATAATAATACAAAGAGCACAACACCTCGAACTTGTGCTATAGGTCAAGCACGAGATTGTGGAGAATAGCTCGGTACCCAAAAATCACTAAAGTACACGATAGAAACTACATGCAAAGAAACTTTTTGTACAAGTTAGTAGAAAAAGTAATGTAAAAATAATTGGATGAAAATAAAAATGGTATAAAACTAATTATTGGATAGAAAATGATATAAAGTAACTATTAGGCCTAGGAATACAAAAAGATAGAAGTAGGCCTATGAATGGATATATGCAAAATTACCTAAGCCTATATGAATATTTTTAAATATAACTAAACTAGGAAACTTGTTGACCAAGTTTTATACATGCATGAATGTATATGCAAAGATATATATATATATATATATATATGTATGAGCAAGAGTATGTAGATATGTGATGAAAATATATGCACGCGAAATGAAAGAAAAGATGATGATAGTGGTATTGGTTGGTATAACCACAGGTTGGAATATGAAGACAAAATGGTGATGATTTATATATCTGTATGGAAGTGGCGGCCATGGGTTAAGAAGGAAATGAAGAGATGAAGATGATGTTTAATAAGAAGATGGCTTCGGGCTTTGAAGAAATAAGGCTTAAACCCTAAAATGAAATGAAGATGGTGATAGCTTGGTAATGGAGTTCACGTATAGAGTAACTAAAGAATGAAATATGGAGGCTATCATATTGATTAAAACTTAAAGCTTATCATTTATTGGACACGGGTTGCATAGAAGGAGTAAAAGAGAAAGAAACAGTATGGCCCAAAGAGAACAATAAAGCATTGTATATATAAGATACTAGACCAAAGTTGTGTCCCCATTACAAAGAGTGATATTTGCCTTCTTTTTTTTTTTTTTAAAGTGGGGCTTAACTAATGACCACCACTTACTACAAATTTAAAGGAAAATAATACACACACACTCTACCAAGGTTTGAACTTCTGACCCCCCCAAACTCACACACATATCTCTCAAACCTTGGACCAACTGAGCTAGCCCCAGTTGGCAGAGTGATATTTGCCTTATATAGACATCTACAAGCGGTGGAACATCACCAGAACTTGACACCTTAGCTTTTATGTGTCTCTTGCAAGTGGAGTATGTCTAGAAAATTAACACATATATGGGTGAGGTGTCATTTTCTTAAGAATAACATATGTCTCAAAAAAATTGTGCCAAATAGCTACTTGTGATTTGATATAATTTCATCCATTCTAAGCTTGACAAATAGCACTATTTCATTGGCTGCTTCAACAATATTTGCTTAATTGTTCCAATTCGGTGTTGACAAGTGGTCAAAAATGCTTCCAATTGGGTATTGATAACTCATCACAAATGGGATCTTCAAATGGTCTTTTGCGTCTTGTTGACATGGCATAAATTTGGCAATTTTTCGATGAAAAATTAACACGTCAAATTTTTTGACCCTATATTATACAATTATCATATTATTTGTGACTTAATATTTTTAGTTAGTGACTAATTATAAAAAATTGTCACACCCCAAAACACACAGTATAGCCAAAAACCTTACATGGTTTATACACGTTTTTCCTTTCTTTTTTTTTTCTTACACGGAGCAAAACCGTGTTTTGCTTACACGGCTAATACATGAAAAGCATTATTAATGCTTCCCTTAAAAGTTTTCACCGCTTGACATAGAGTGCGTTACTGAACCCCATCTGAACAACTAATAGGAACGACACCCTAGAGAGCTAAGGACGAGGCACACTCTATTGGATACTGCGCTGGCAGATAGGTAATCTTATATTTAAGACTTCCGAAGGTGTCACCCAAGATTCGAACCCACAAACTTGGACTCCTAGGGTAAATGCATTACCACTTGGCCACTTATTCGGTGGTAAATATGCTTAACTTCTAATCGCGGCCATTTTCCAATAGACATTCAAACCGTGGTCGAAAAATTCGACTTAGGTCGAACATAGTCTACCACCTTCTCTAATCATGCCTCCTTCACTTCGCCATTTTTGAAAGTTTTTGAAAAAGACTGATTTGGGGATAAATTTTGGAATTCCGTTTTTTTTTTCGAATGCAAGTCCTAGTTCTGTAAATAATCTATAGTTTATTCATTTTTTTCATCACATACTTTAAAAAGTGGTCACATTTGATAAGACCCATAATAATATTAATAACCAAAGATAAAAGTAAAAAAAACTAAAAGATAAAAATTTTTGTTCTCTTTTCCATTTGGGATTCTTTTACAAATAACAGTTTCAAAAGTTTTACTTTTGTCATATACCAGCTGACTAAATATATTTCACATATTTGAAATGTAATAGTTTTGTAACCAAATTGTACTAAAATACCACTGTTATAGTTTTAAACCTCGACTAGTTAGTTTTGTTGACTAAATTCAATCAGTCGGTTGACAAATCTCAACTAATTAGTTAAAAAAAACTCAACCAGTCAGTTAACAAAACTAACCAATTAGGAAAAATTTAAAGGTGAATTTGGAACTCTACAATAGAAATTGCTATAGAACAAAAAACTAGATGGACAGTATTAATGTTAAAACTTAAACCCAAGAAATGGTAGTGAGCCTAATCTCCCGTTATTTCGTTGTATAAATTTTTTTTATTAGAGACTACAGTTTTACATGTTCACTCATAAACCTATGAGTACCCTATTCTAACGAGCGGGTAATACCTTTAGTATTAGGATTTAGGAGAGGTAAGATAATGGTGCAAACTTAAATACCCGATAGAAGTATGGATGGGATAGGATCATAGGAGTATATGTAGATATCCGACCTTATTAGTGGACTCGATTAGTATACTATAAATCAAGACATATACTGAATACTAATATACATGCACTTGTAATTTTGTGTTAGATTTAGACTTTTTAGATTTTGATTATCACTTGGTCAATTAAAATTGTGTTTAGTCATGTTAGATTTAAACCTTTTTGTTTTATATGTATAAGCATCTACTACAATTAACGGTCCTTTTTTCCCCCCAACTTTTAGCAGGTAGATAGGTTATTCGCTGATATGTGTACCCAAGACGAGTAATACTCGTACCTTATCCACTATCATTACACGGCAAATAAGCAGGGTAGGGAGGAGTATTTTTTTATTTTTTATTTTTTTTCACGGAATAACCCCGCTCATTCCTATCCAACCCGTGCATTGTTTACTTAAATTCAATCACAGCATAGCTGGATTCACAACATAGCCGGGTCGTCCATTTCTATGAACCCTATAATGAGAATCGTGTCTGACTCACATAAAAAGGTCATGTCTCGCGACTTTTGCTAGCAGTCCTCAAATTATAGATTTCTCTTTAATAGGCACTAGCCAAAAATTAGGATAATGGTTGAAGTATCAATTTTTATACTAAAATTTTAATACCAACACATGTGATATGTAATTTGTCACCACTCAATTAATGATAATATTTATTCTATTTATGACAAGTAATAACACACTAATTAGATGGTGACAACTTACATATCATATGTGTTAGTACAAAAAATTTGGTACAAAAATTGGGATATGTAGTGCTATCCCCAAAAACTATTATGTCAAAATTTAATAGCCTCAAATATCTACATTAAAACTTCTAAATTTGGTAGTTACAAATCCTTATGGATGTGACAAAAAAAATTAGTTTTAATCATTAATATTTGTTTATGTACTTTTAATCATTAATATTTGTTTAATAAATTAAAATAACAACTAAGCTTCATTTATTTTTAATGCTTTTTTCCAAGCCCAAGGAATGGTATTGTATTTAACTTTTGATTTAGTGTTGTTATTGCAGTTTTGGAGTAAGTTAAGACGTGTTAGTAGAAATTTTCCCCCAAAAAAGGGGCATAATATAGGACTAGGTGGTACTTAGTATCATAATATATTTAGGGAGGGTAATATAACTCATGATTACGGGCATCCGTGGTTATCCGATCTGAACAGGAGGGAAAAACTGTTCAAGTGGGGAAAATGATTAAGCCGGGAAATAACTGCACAATTAATATGTGTGTATAGTTCAGGGATAGTATTAGCATAATCCGCACCGTACCTGTCCCGATAAATATATTTATATATATTCACATAAAAAATTACTATACATACATATTTATTTAATTGTACAGTACTTATATTCATATATCTTTGGTAAAATAATGATTTTGGAGAGTTATATGTACTTATATATATATATATATATATGAATTTTAGAGTTTAAAAATTATTTCGTATATTGTGTTTAATTTTTGTCAATCATAAAAAAAAATAATTAGCATTTTTATCTTAATTTTTTTTTCTTATTTTGTCTATCAACGGGTAATGAGTAACCATGGTTTTTCCCATTATCCGTTGGTTATTCCCCGTACCATCCATGCATATAAAAGAATAGTTAATGGGACGGGTATGGTATTACGATTGGCCTTCAGAGATGAGGACGGTAATTAAAAAATCGTCCCCGTTCTGCCTCATTGCCATTTTTTGAATACACTATTACAGATCACAAAATTGATGAGGACGGTAATTAAAAAATCGTCCCCGTTCTGCCTCATTGCCATTTTTTGAATACACTATTACAGATCACAAAATTTATATGCAAATTTCATACTTTACGCAGCATTAAGCACCATGTGCCCTTTCTCACATTAAGAAAAAGGTAAACGAAAAAATTTGGCTCACTTTTCCTCTATTACTTCAATAGTAATTTTTGTAAAATCATTTATGGATAGGTAAAATATATTTTGCACGGGTTAATGCATAAAACACATGCAATAAATGATAGTGAAACTTTTTTGACCAACAACCTAACAATAAATATTATATCAAAGTCAAATAGTAGAAAATAACAAACCTATAAGGTATCATCGGTAGTGGTGGCATAGTGGCAAAGACGCTTAATTGGAGCCTCTGTTTCCATCAGGCCATGAGTTCGAATCTTCACGAAAGCGTGTGAGATCGGGCTTGGTACTTTAACGAGTAGCTACTAATGAGTGGACCTTATGAGTCACTCTAGAAACGTGTCCCTCAATAAGTTGACCCTGTGATTAGATACCTCTGTCCTACTAGCCTCGAAAGTACGAGGATACAACTGTTATCATTTTACTTGTGGTCTCAGAGATTATCAGGTCCAATATTTTCACTATAGGGGTTATCTATAGATATAAACGTACTACATAATCTATTTTCTAATTCATGTGTGTTTGTCAATTTGGTGCAAGAAATGTAAGTGCTTGCTCACGCTTTTTGTGAGTTCTCTCATACTACTACCACATGGAAATGGAATAGATGCAAGAGAGAAAAAGAAAGACAAAATGGAAAGGTTAAGCATGTTAAGGTTGTGAAAGGGAATCTATGGAATAATGTGTATATATATATAGTAAACTCATATTAATTGATCAAAGTGATTATGAGCATAATTCTTTTTTTCACAGTTGTTTTATAAATTTATATTAACATATATATTGTACACATTTTGAAACGCTAAATAAAATTAAGGGTTAATGGCACTATTAGTCTCCAAACTATTATTATTTTGACATATTAGTCCTCAACTTTTTTTGTAGCATTTAAGTACTAAACGTTTTTCTTTTTGACACTATTGGTCCTTTTGGCATATTTCATACAAGATTCTGTTAAAATTCATTTGAATGAGAGAAATTTTGTATTATTGATTTCGATTTTTTTAATTGTTTAACAATTTAGTTCCTATTTTTTTGTACTCATATTTTCGATTAATAATATTGCGTCTGCAGATCTTAAGGAAAATTAAAATTCAAAGAAGAATATAAAACAAATAGTTCATTTAAAAACCAAAGGCTTTTATCACCAAAATCCCCTGAACTCGGAATAATTCAATAAAATTAACCAACCTAATTTTTTAGAGCAAAACCCTCTGAACTCGGAATAATTCAGTAACATTAACCATGAACTCAATTTTTTAGAGCAAAACCCCCTAAACTCGGAACAATTTAGTAAAATTAACCTTAAACTCAATTTTTTAGAGCAAAAATGTTTATGTTAGTTTTTTTTTACTGTTAAGTACTTATTCTTTTATTTATGGCTTTTAGATCCTCAGTAATATTTTTTATTTTATTTTTTTCCCCAATTCTTTTTTTAATTTTTTAAATAATAATTTTCTCTACTTCCAATTTTATCACTGCTGAGATGAGTACCTTTTAGGCAAGTACTAATTGATAACAATTTTGGATAGAAAATATTAAAAGGGATTAATGTGAAACAAAAAAATAATAATGTAGACCTAAAAGTCATAAATAAGAGAATAACAATAAAAAAAAACTATCATAAATATTTTTTTTTCTAACAAAACTAATATTAGGGGACTTCAGGGGGTTTTGCTCTAAAAAATTGAATTCAAGGTTAATTTTACTAATTGTTCTGAGTTCAGGGCGTTTTACTCTAAAAAATTGAGTTCAGGGTTAATTTTACTGAATTATTCCGAATTCAGAGGGTTTTGGTAATAAAAAGTCAAAACCAAATTCAAAAAAAAAAAAAAAATTATACTAATAAACCTTTGTTTATGTCAAACTATAGTAACTTTATGAATAAATTAAATCAAATTATAGTAACTTTATGAATAAAAAATAATTATCTTACCATTTTAAAACAAAAAAAATTTCACATACACGCTTTTATACTAGTCAAATTTGACTGAAAATTTACTATATCCATTAAATGTTCATGTAATTATGAATGGTTATTCTAAAAAATTAATTAACTATTTGCAGCAAATAAACCTGTAAAGTTTTATAGTTTTCCATTAAATGTTCATTTTTTTATATTATTGTATCTGTCAATCTTTTAAAAAATTAATTTTTTACAATTTTAATTTTCTGAAAAATTAGTAGATACAATATTGTTAATCGAAAATATGAGTACAAAAAAATAGGAACTAAATTATTAAACAATTGAAAAATCGAGATCAATAGTGCAAAATTTCTCTCATTCAAATGAATTTTAACGAAATCTTGGATGGAATATGCCAAAAAGACCAATGGTGCCAAAAAGAGAAACGTTTAGTACTTAAATGCCAAAAAAAAAAAAGATTGAGGATCAATATACCAAAATGGTAATAAGTTGGAGACTAATAGTGCCATTAACCCTAAAATTAATTATATCATATATACATATTGAATGTGGTAAAATGTGAAAACATGAAGCTTACAACCATAATATATATATATGTATATATATATATCTCAAATCTAGTCATTTCTAATTGGTGATCCCTTTATGGAAGAAATTAAAAGTGGTGATGCTTTTAGGATTTGGAATTTAGTTTTCAAAAGGTTTTGGTGGTTCGTGACAATGGTGATTTGTGACCCAGGTCTAACCAATTGCTCTCCCTTTTTCATCACAAACTCACTGTGGCGTTTGCTGCCTTTTAATCATCCTAAAAAGCATTTTAGTTTCAGTTTGCCCTCATATTTGGAAAGAGAGAGGAGAGTAATTCTAACTCCTTTTTTGAATTCTCTCTCTTTCTCTCTCTCTTACTTATTTTTTCTTTGGTTTCATATATATATATATGGGCACTAATTCAGTAGGTATTTTTTTTTTACCTATGTATAGGTATTAATTGGGCCAATGAAAAAAAATTTTGTATATTTTTTTATATTAAAAAATAGGAGAGAGAAAAAGCATTAATGATGCACGTTTTTTCATGCATCTTATTTTAGCTGTTAAATCATTGTTAGATGATGATCCAACGGCTAGAAAAAAAAAATACCTACACATAGGTAAAAAAAAAAAAACCTACCAGATTGGCAACCTATATATATATATATATCTTTTAAGAACTTCAAGTAAGAAAAAAATATTTTAAAGAACTTGTTGGGTTTGAAAATTGGAAAATAGCCATCCTGTGTTCATATACTTAGACACTCACTATTTTTTTTTTTTTTTTTGAAGAGAATAGAAACAAAATAAACAAAAATACGGTGTGTATAAAGACAACTCAGTAAAATGAGAGCCAAAAAGATTCTCCTCAGATTAGAGGAGAGACTTTCTTCTATTTACCATTTATTGCTGTGAGTTCCCACAACAATTAATTTAATTTTACGACTGAAATAAGGCGGTCAGGCTAATTAAATAGGGAGCTGGGAGGACCCCTCGAAGCTTTATGGCTTTATCAAACTCATAATTCAAGCATTTCCTTCAAAAAAGGAGGGGAAAAAAAAAAGCAAGCAAGAAGAAGAAAATTCAACTATATGGTCCTATTTTTCATTTATTTCTGGTTCCAACAAATTTTCATGACTTCATGTGAATTACTTGGAAGTGCTTCNTGGGGGGGACGGGGCAGTACTATTATTTGTATCTAAATGTAAACTTATTACTATTATTGTTATTATTAAAAAAAACTTGACAGAATCCGAAACCTTGAGCACTAGGATGACCAGTTGGGTTTTCTGTCTCCAAAACCACAAGTCCTAACGCTCTCCCACTCAGACGTGAGACACCAAAATGCAGCCCTATCTAAAATATCATCATCATCATCATCAATACTTACGTGGATCAAAATTCATAAAGTTTGAAATATTGGACATATTCTGGTAACTCTTCCTCCCCATAGCTCCAATCTTAGACAGTAATGGTCCCACCCCACGAGGCTTTACTCTAAATTCCAGCTAAGCTCAGTTTGATTTTTCTCTCAACTTTACTTTTTTTTTTTTTTTTTTTGGTTGTGTCCAAGTCTAGTCTCCTATTTATTTATTAAGAAACTGGTAAGTAACTACCGAGAAAATGCACTACTACTAGTCTACTAGTACTACTTTCACTGGTGAGGGGTGGCTATATTTCGAGTATTTTCATACTCATCAGGCGTTTCTCTCACGCTTCTACTTTTATTTTTCAATTTTTTCTCATTGACATGTATATATAAATAGAAGACAAGTCACTGTATTATATATAGAGTTACATTAGTTTCATATGTGTCTATTAATAGATTAATAGAGTGGTTCTAAAGGATCAATAAAAAAGGCCAAGGCTCCATTCTTAAGTAGTGATCACTTTCACTTCCCTGAGAAGAGTAGTAGTACCGTACAGTCACCACAAAATATTATGGACTCACTTTCACACCCTCCTCATTCCAACTCTCACTTCTCTTTCATTCTCTTCCTCCTCCTCTTCATCACCGCCTTTTACGCCTCAGGTAATTCCCACATCCCCTCTGTTCCCCCAAAACGACGTCGTTTTCACCTCTCATTTTTCTCCCTCTATTTTTATTTTTAAATAATTTGTTTATTTTCTAATTTTTGCAGAGTCTCAGTCCTTCATCGGCGTAAACTACGGCCAAGTCGCCGACAACTTGCCGGCGCCGGAGGCAACGGCGAAGCTCCTCCAGTCGACGACCATCCGGAACGTCCGCCTCTACGGCGCCGATCCGGCCATCATAAAGGCCCTCGCCGGCACCGGCGTCGCGATCGTCATCGGGGCTTCGAGCGGCGACATCCCGGCGCTGGCCTCCGATCCGAACTCGGCGACTCAGTGGGTCAACTCGAACGTCCTCCCATTCTACCCGGCCAGCAACATCACCCTCGTCACGGTCGGCAACGAGGTCCTCACCTTCGGCGACCAGGCCCTGATCTCGCAGCTCGTCCCCGCCATGCGAAATCTCCAGAACGCCCTCGCCTCGGCCTCGCTCGGGGGCAAGGTCCGGGTCTCGACCGTGCACTCGATGGCCGTGCTGGGCCAGTCGGACCCTCCATCTTCGGGTCAGTTCCGACCCGAGTTGCAGGACACCCTCAGGGCTCTGCTGGCTTTCCAGAGGGACAACAAATCCCCTTTCGCCATCAACCCGTACCCGTTCTTCGCTTACCAGAGCGACCCGAGACCCGAAACGCTGGCGTTTTGCTTGTTCCAGCCTAACTCGGGACGAGTCGACTCGGGGACGGGGATCAAGTACATGAACATGTTCGACGCTCAGGTGAGTTTCAAGGGAAGTAGCCACTGAATTTTCAATTTTCTGTCTTTTTTTTAAAATAAAAAATAAAAAATAAAAATAGAATTAAATTAATGCGGCCCGGCCCAGACCCAGACCCAGGCCCAGGCTTGTATTGAAAAAGTTGACGTGTAAGTCAACACGTCAACGGGCAAGAGTAAAGTGTGGACTTTAATGGCTTGTGCCTTGTGGGATAGTGGATACGTTAGTTTAGTTTCCATGCTTGGGTTACGTGTCTCGGTGTCCACGACATTGACGTAAGACGTCTCCGAGGAATTGTGTTCTACGGTCGTTCGTATCGTATGAATGTTATTATACTCTAGAATTTAAAGTCGGTTCAACCTAAATTTATAACTCCTTGCCTTAAATAGTATTAGTTCTTTGGTTATTATATACTTCTTTTGGCTTTTTGTCACAGTTGTTAGGATTAGGTTTTAAGTTTTTCAGTAGTTGTATACATTGGCGAAAAGAAAAGAACATGTTAATTAGTTTAGTTTGAATTATTAGGTAAAGTCAACAAACAGTATTCTCTCTTTTTCCTCTTCTTCTTTTTTTTTTTTTGGGGTGCTGGTTTCATATTTATTTGTATGCTAATTGGCTATATTGCTTAAATTGCTAGTCATGGAAAAAAGTACTAAATTAAAACTGAGGTTCTTTGTTGAAAAACAACGTAGTTACTCTATCTGTATTTGCTGCAACCACTCGATTCTCTAGCTTCATTTATTTATTTTTTTTGAAAATATTGTTCAAATCAGTTTCTTATGTGTCTCAAAAGCCACATTTCATGTATCTTTGCATGTTTTCAACAATAATTTTTTTTAAAAAAGTACGCATAAGTGTAATTTCTAGTATCGTTCCATATAATATGATTCACTTTTAGAAGAACGAATAGAAGCCTTTAGATGTACCTGAATCCCTGATAAGACGTAACAATATATGCTTGGTGATAGACAGGCTGGCCATTGCAATAATTTTTAGATAAGTCCATCTAATATTGATGTTATAATTGGATGGATTATATGATGGGGGCTTAGAAAAAGTTGACATATGTGATTGTCCTATACACCCAAAGTTTTTTGACTTTGGGACCACGGATTTTGTGATTCTCCTTTTTCACTTGGGGAAAATGTTAGCCTGGATAGAATTAAATTAATACATTCACTTGTACTACATCTTTTCATTTTCTTTTACATTATTGCTTGCCCTTACTTGAGCCCACTTAAGCACAATCTGCTTGTTGAATTTTCCTATCCTAGCTAATGTGGTAATCAATTATTGAGTAATGCTAAATAATTATTTTTCTGACGTGACACAAGTATTAACAGTTGTCTTGGTAATGTACTAACTAGGGTCGAGTGTTTATAACATGATGACAGTTTTAACTGTTTGTTACATTACCAACTTCTATTCCAATAGTTTATTAGACCTATTATAAACAGTAAAACGTGACCAAATTGTTTTTGAGTGTAGGTTGATGCTGTACATTCTGCCTTGAACGCACTGGGATTCAAGGATGTTGACATTATGGTTGCCGAGACAGGATGGGCATACAGCGGGGACAGCAACGAGGTTGGACCAAGCGTAGAAAATGCCAAGGCCTATAATGGCAATTTAATTGCTCATCTTAGATCATTGGTTGGGACACCTTTGATGCCTGGAAAATCTGTTGAAACGTACATTTTTGCACTCTATGACGAAAATTTGAAGCCCGGCCCGGGTTCCGAACGGGCTTTCGGGCTATTTAGGCCTGATCTAACCATGACCTACGATGTTGGTCTCTCAAAAACTAGCCAGGTGAGACAACTGTTCTTAAAATGCACAAATGTGCATTAACATTAAGGTTTCTTCTTGCTCTATAGAATTAATGTTGATTGGATTTGCAATAATAGTTTTGAAATATTCCCAATGATATATTAAAATAAAATCAATCTAAAAGATAAAGCTGGGTTGGTGGATACACTTTTAGGCTTTAGCATAGTTAAGAATAATGACATGTAGTTGGTAATTTGACTTTTTTGGTAGTTGAGAATAATGACATTTCACATGCAGTTCAAAATTTGCTAACTGTAGCTTTCAAAAAAAAAATGCTAACTGTAGTACCAGAAACACAAATAGTAATATACTAAATTAATGTGCGCCGGTTCTTCTTTTTTTTTTTTTTTTTGGGTCTAACAAATTGTCACCCCATTTATTCAGGTACAACATTTGTGTGTATTGTGTACTGCTATTACTACTTTTAAGTTATTTTAGCTTCATTCTAAAGAAGGTATCTCAAACAATGACTTTTTTAATGGATTTCCAATTAAGTCCAATTTAGTTATATAGTAGATGCAAATGAAGCTAGATATGATTATCTTAGGTCCTCGTGGTTAATAACATACGTGACTTTGATTTAATCTTAATCTTAATCTCAGGCTCCATCAACAACACCGGTGACTCCATCATCACCTAAACCAACAGCATCACAATGGTGTATGCCTAAGGCGGGTGTGTCCGATGCTCAATTGCAGGCCAATTTGGACTACGCGTGCGGCCAAGGCATCGACTGCGGCCCCATCCAAGCAGGAGGGGCCTGTTTTGAGCCCAACACTATAGCTGCTCACGCTGCCTATGCCATGAATCTTTACTATCAAACTTCAAGCAAACAGCCTTCCAATTGTGATTTCTCACAAACAGCCACTCTCACATCCGCAAATCCTAGTAAGTTTTATTATTTTTTGTTTTTGTTGGTGCGAAAATTATTTGATTTCAATGGTTAATTCTAGTAAAAAATTTTGAGGTGCGTGATTAAGATTAGAATCTCAGAACAGTAATAGCTTCTAATTTTTTATGCTTTACTTCCTCCTTTTTAAATGTAACTTGCCAACCTATGTGGAACATAACAGTACTGTTCCGCCTATTATTTTATAAAATGATTAAGGTAGTAACTTAGCATTATTCCTAATATTAGAATATTCAAACTTTTGAATGGCGCTTCAAAAATTTTTAATGCTATCAACATTGCTAACTGAATCATTTCGAAACACAATATGTTTAAGGAGATCGATCAGGAGAAAGAAGCTCTATACTTCATTACCGTTTCCTAGTTTAGTACGATTAATTTTCTTTGGTTGTTATTCCTTTTGACTGATCATTTCTTTCTTTTACTTTTGCCCTTCTGATTGTAGGTTACAATGCTTGCATTTACCCTGGTGGCAGTTCTTAAAAGGTGAAGAATTAAGTTAATATGATATTAAATAAGGCATTCTTCATTCAAGGTCAAAATGACTTGGTTTTTGGTTAGGGTCGAATAAGTATTGACGGGGCCGGGTGTACCACTGCGCGCTCTAATTGTAGAGATTGCTACTTTTTGTTTGAGATCTATATATATGACTGTAGCTAAATGTCACTACAGTATTTTTGTGATGTCTACTTCAATTTGGGTGGTCTTGCTATATGATCTTCCTAGTTAAAAGACGGAATAACGGTGCTATCTTCATCTCGCATGAAAGTATTTAATTGGTAATGAAAACGTTTCAGCTGAATGACCTTGATAGCCTGAAATGAGTTCGTTTATGCTACTTTTGTGCAATGTTTTCAAACCTCTAAGAAGTACATGTATGATATGTGTTGGTTATGCCTAGTGATTAGACTCACAACATTGTGTTCAACTAGGATAGTCCGAATCCGTCAATCGTGAGACGTCCTGGTTCAACTAATCACAATGAAAGATTCTTTTATGTTGTCTCTAACTATTTGTATTTTGGCCTATATTTCCTGCAATCTATTAATTAGCACTTTGACATGTTCACCACCCACAATAGTACAGTCAGAACTTTCACATAAATTTGTTTTAGATGGTGGTAAATAGTACACCAAATTATGAATGAGCAAATTAGTATGGTGATATTATCGGAATTTATCCCTTATAAGAACACAAAATTTGATTATTTCATAAGCTCATCTAGATTTGTTGCTCGTATTATCAATGTTTGAATCTCGGAAGCTCTCGTTATAAAATAACAAGTTTCCCAGAAAAATTGTGTTACAACCAACTTATATGTTCGTACTCTATGCTGTTTTTTTCTTTTTGGTTGACTTTTTGTTTCTATTTTGGAGTTTTTTTTTTTTTTTCTTTCTTTCTTCTCTTTGAGAATAGTACTGGATTTCAGTTTTTAATAATTTAGGGTGTCATGAGCTTCTAATAACGATAGTATATTGGGTCTCCGACTCCGTTACGAAAAAATAAAATAGTAAAATAAACAACTAGTGATTCTTAGTGTTATATATTACATCTACTAACACAAATCCGTTGTCGTCCAGCGGTTAGGATATCTGGCTTTCACCCAGGAGACCCGGGTTCGATTCCCGGCAACGGAATTCTTTTTATTTTTCAAAAGAAGAGGGGGAAAAAAAAGTTAAACTAGTAGTACGAAAAAGTCGATTAAGCCCATACTTTGGAACAAGTCTATGTTTATACTCTATTTATTAGCCAGGCGGGCAAATATGGAAAGTTGGGAACCACATTAAAAGAATGTTCAAGCCCCACACTACTTCTTTTTTTTTTTTTTTTTTTTNATATATATATATATATATATATATATATATATATATATATATATATATATATATATATATATATATATATATATATATATATATATACTAGTCGTAGTTAAGGCACGTACACCCATTATTAATTAGAATAATGAAACTGTGAAAATTAATTAATTTGTAAGTAAAAATAAAAGTTAATTAACTTAGTTTGTTAATATTTTCATTTTAAAAAAATAGATTTTTATTTTAAAATACAAAATTACGTAGTTATTGATATTTATTCTATAGTTTATGATATTTTTATTTTTAAAAATATTTTAGATCTCCATTTGGAATATTGAAACATAAAAGTATGATATATTACTATAATCTAAAATTTCGCCTCATTATTTTTTATTTTCACTCACTAATGCTATAACTAATACAAATTAAATAATAATTTTGAAATATATATATTTTTTAAATTTAGAACACATTGAATATAAGGATAAGGGTTAAACAAATAGCAAAGAAAGCAAATCTTTTTTTTTAATTATTATTTGCTTTACTGATAATATTAGCTTGGAATTTTTTTTTATTTTTTTATTTTTATGGTTGATTCATGCAAGAATACGAGTGGAGATATGTATACAAATATATAGATATATACATTTATTTTATAGAATAGTGAAAATAAAACTTGACGAAGAATGAACGCCAAAGATTAAGTATTTTATAAAGAAATATGTTATATATATGTTATATATATGTATATATACAGGTTACCAATCTAATAAGTATTTTTTTTTTTTACCTATGTGTAGGTATTTTTTTTTTTTAGCCGTTGGATTAATCATCTAATAGTGATCCAATGACTATAATAAGGTGCATTATCAATACTATTTGTCTGTCTTACTTTTTACTATAAAAAATGTGCATGATAAAATTTCATTGACCAAAATGATACCTATACATAGGAAAAAAAAAAACCTACTAGATTGATGCCCATATATATATATTATATGTAAATCAATAACACTGAAATAGTTATATATATTTTTATTGAAATAAGCATAAGATTATTTATATTTTTTAAATCTTTAGCGAAAAAAAAAAAAGCTTAAGGTTTTTTCAAAGTTTTAGAAAGAAGCAAGAAAAAAAGAAGAAGTAAATAACAAAAAGTTAAAAGATAAGAGTAACAAATGATAATAAAAAAAGGCAATAAGTTAAAAAAAAAAAATAAAATAAATGTGGGTTATAAAATAAACGTGAAGGAGAAAAAGAAAAATACGTATCAAGGTGTTAAAGTAGTTTTAAAAAAAAATAGTCATCATAAATGTGTGAAGATCAAAATAAAAAATAAAAAAGTAAATAATAAAAAAAAAGGAAAAGAAAATAGATAAAGTAGAATACAAAAATATAAGCAGGGGAGCTACGGGAAACAAGGAGGAGGGACCCATTATTAATAAGTGTTAGTAAACAAAATGGACTAATTCACAGCAAAAAAGCAAAACGGGCTGATTTATTAAAAAAAAAGGAAAAAAACATTTAAAAAAAAAAAGAATCACACAGGCGCACAGCTCAGGCAGAGGAATGGCACAGGCTCTAAGGCACATTCATGCTTATTATATTGTTATAGATATATTAGATGAGGTTTCAATAAATTTATTTTTACTCTATAGATAAATAACTAATTTGGATCAATAAATTTTGATCTGATGACTATAATAATATTAGTAATTTTATTTAAAAAATTTAATGTAATTAATACTAATTTTATTTAAAATTTTTAATGTAATTAATACATATATAAATATAGAAAGTTATTTAAAACTTAAAAATATGTAACATGTTTGTGACCTAATGAGTTAGACCATTTTTTTTTTTAAATTGTTTTTCCCAATATGCTATATAATATATTCTCTCTCTCTCTCTTCACGTATTTTATATTTCTAATATTTGAAATAATTCTCCAACTCATGTATGCCTTTTTTTTTTTTTTGGGTAA
>JXTC01000155.1:193728-216622 GCA_002914845.1 Trema orientale
GAAAAAAAAAAAAACAACATTGAAGGAAAATATGTGGGATTCTCTAGAAAAAATTAAAAAAGAATAAGAATAAATGAGTGTGACTTGCTATAAGAGGTTAAAGAAACATATCTATTAATAGAACAAAATTAAAAATCTCCATTGGAAACCTCCCATATATGTTTGCTTATTCCCTAGCTTATTTTCAGAAGAATGGAGAAAGATATTTTTGATGGAATATAGTTTAAAATTATTAATTATGTGTAAGTTGTCTTCAATTCTGATCTGGCTTTGCTTAACTATTAGAGCTAGGCCTACTTTATTACATGTAAATATAACTTACTTTACAATATAGTGATGAGATCATAAAATTAACATTAACATTGATCCTGCAATTCTTTAACAAGCATATTGCGCATAGTTATAATTTAAATTAATATCTCAAGCAAATTGATTTGTAGTCGAGTGAGAGAACTCATGCACGTGGTAAAAGAAGAAAGCATAAATAAAAATCTTGACTCGTCTCAGCCACAGCCCACCATAAAGGGTCATGGGCTTGGAACTCATATTCACGAATAATTGATGACAAACGTATATGTCAATCATGTATTAGGCTATATATCTTTTCATTTAAGTCATTTCTTCTACAAAACCGTGGGCGAAAAACTTTGTTGGATTTCTTGCCATTCATGAGTAGTTGACATTTGGTCACGTTGACTAGCTCTTCCATGGACTTTTTTTTTTTGGGCGAAAAAATAGAATTAAATTAAGGAGCTCTTTCATGACTTGGTCAATCCAATTTGAACGACATTTAAATAAAACAGCCTATTCAAAAGAAGACCAACATTTCAAAAGGAAGGCAATTAGGAGACTCTCGAATTTTTTACTCTATATATATAGGCTGAACAATACTTTATTCAACATAATATCATTCAACACCAATCTCATTTGTATTGTTTGTTCTAATACCAATAGATTGAAAATCAGTAACACTAACACCTCTACTTTGTGGCATTACACAAGAATCTCATCCATTTGAAATAGTTTCGAACCTTTTTTTCCCCTAAAAAAAAAATGAATTAAGGAAATATGATGATTGAACTTTAAACTTTGTATTATAGGTAGAGTGCTAGGATTGACAATTTGGATTACGATTCAACTACGCGACATGAATACGACATGATTTTTTGTACAAATTAAAATTGAGTCGATCTGCTTGAGATGAATCAAAATATGTCAAATTTGGGTTGATGCCAATCAAATTAAGTATGCGATCAATATAACTTGAAACTTAATACTATCATTATGATTCTTGAAATGAAAATTATTATCAGTTACTGAAAATTCATTGGTTCTTCCATATTTATTTGATTTTCAACTCTATATTGGTAAATGGTAATCAAAATTCTGTTAGATATATATTTTTCTTTTGGGGGTTTCTAGGATACAGTATAACAAAAGGGGGTATATTCATACGTGTGTTAATGTAAACCATCAGATACGGAATCAATGATTAGGATTGGATTGCAAAGATATGTTATGACTGGACTGACGACACAGAGGATAAACGGACGAAAGAGTTAGTGGAGATCGCATAAGCTAAGGGTTTGGATGACATTTTCTCACTGTTTATTAAGGTCAGCATAACCGTAAGAACTTTTTTACTGACACGGGTTAAATGATTGAGGGCTTTGATTACCAGTTCGCGGCGCATGGCAGCTAGTTTCTAGCTCACCCACCATTAATTGTCGAGGAGTAACCAATGTTCCCCTAGTCATATCACCTTGAAGATGCGAATTTATTGGATTCATTGGATGGAAATCGATGGTACTTTTTGAAGGTAATTTATCTAAACTACGATTATTTGTGTTAGGGCCTTAGGGGTGAAATTGAAAGGGTATGTTTGTCGCAGATGTGTGTGTGGAAGACTGGAGAAGAACTTGAATTGGGACATGAAAGGGTAAATTAGTGGAGGCAAAAATATCATAGATGCCCATTAGAGTAATTAGCTTTAGGTAATTATTTGAACAGAATAATGCGAATGGTACGATGGAATAGTAATTATCATCGTGCATAGATAGCTTATTCTCCAACATTAGTGATAATCTCAGCAACCAGTCTAGAAAAATAACAAGAGCATAGATTTTGGAATTAATGTATTTCTTCGTAATCACTACATAGATTGCATATAATAAACCTATAAAAAAATCAAAATCAATTCTATCAAAATTTGAAATATTTTTTAGATGGCTGAGATATTAATCTTCTTCTTTCGTTACAAGAGCATAGATTTTGGAATTGATGCATTTCTTCGTAATCACTACATAGATTGCATATAATAAACCCATAAAAAAATCAAAATCAATTCTATCAAAATTTGAAATATTTTTTAGATGGCTGAAATATTAATCTTCTTCTTTCATTATTTTTTTTCTTCCTCTTTCTCTTTTTGGTTGCTATTTTGTCAATTTTTTTCTTGATTTTAATATCCTTTCATAGTGAGCATAAAAATAAAAATCTACGACCTGAGATAGATGAAAAACTTTGATACTAATTTCATAAAAACCCGAAATACATTATATTTTTTTATTATAGAATTCCACAAGCTAGACCTGGTATATTTTGAGAGCAAGAAGGAATGAGTTGGAGGTAAAGAGCTTTTACAAAACAAAAATAAGGAATGACGTACAATTACAAAGAGAGAAAAAAGAGGAATAAAAAGAAAGAATAACTATGTAAGTGATTCAATGTGCCAGAGTACATACGAAGTAACTTAATTTTAACGATCGGATGCCCGTATTTATTACCGCATCGATATATCTAAAATTCTATACTGTATTCTAGAAATTCCAGTTACTAATAAAAAGAAAGGAAACAAAAATTGTACACCTTCAACCTTTTACTCCTGTCTTTTTTTTTTAAAAAAAAAAATCTTTTCCACTCCCAATATATTAATTTATTAGAAGTTGGTATGCAACTAGACATATTAAACAGTGTTACAAATATTTTATTATTACTTTATGGGATAATAACATTAAAATACTTGACTTTTAACTTTTTTTGCAAAAGAAAAAAAAATCCTGACTATTGAATGTTTGCAAAATAATACTCCGACTTTTAAATTTCTGCAAAATAATACTCTCATTTTTGAATTCTGTAAATTAATATTCCAACAATTAAAATTCTTGCAAATTAATACCTTAACATTTGAAATTCCTATAAATTTATAACCTTAATGCCCAATTAATTGATTTTAATAATAACAAGATGGTAGTAAACCATTAACTTAATTAAAACTTATTAAACAATAATAAAATTTTTGAAAAATATTTATAATTAGCTTATTTCACTTTTTATTTTAAAAAAAAAGTAAATAATTAGAATGAGAGGTAAAAAATAGTTAATTAAAAAAAAAAGAAACATAAGATGTAGCAATTAACTATAAATAGTAGTTATAAAATAATTTCTAATAATATACTAATATCTAAATATTTTTAATAAGTTAATAAAAAGTGTTTGTATTTTTTAATTTACTCATAATATAAATATACAAAGAAAACAAAAGTTGAGGGTATTAATTTGTATAAATCGTAAATATCAAGGTGTTAATTTGCAGAATTCAAAAGTGAAAGTATTAATTTGCATAAATCATAAATGTGATGATATTGATTTATATAATTTTAAAAATGAGGTTATTAATTTGCAAAAGTTTAAGAGATATAGTATTTTTTGTAAAAAAAAATAATAATAAAAAATAAGAATATTTTTACGTGATTAATCCTATTTTTATTATTTGATTTTTAATGAAAATTTGGGTACCATAGATATTCTTTCTATTAGTTCTTTTTCTTTTTCTTTTTCCGCCAATTATTATTTGGGCGACTAAGCCAACTAGAACTAGAATAAGACCCCACATTGACAAGGTGTCAAGTAAAAGACTTGAGGCAGAGGTCGCAGTTAGAGGACACGTGGAACTAATGGGCCCCATCTTACCAGTCATCATACTCTAATCACACGCGCCTCTTCACTCTATTCACTGCTATACTCTAAACGCACGCGCCTAAGCTCTCAGACTCGGAGCCTAATATCTCTCTCTCTCTCTCTCTCTAGTTTCTCTCTCTTCTGAGCAGAGGTTTGTGCTGTGGAAGAAGGAGACACCAACACAGGTCACACCTGCAATCCCATCACTTCTCATCTCTCACCTTTTCACTCACTCATTCACTCACACTCACGTTCTTCGTCTTCTTCTCTCTCTATATCTATCTCTATCTCTCTGTGTTTTAGAGAGAGAAAGTATTATTAAAAAATTCGACGGAAGAAGGAGAAAAAGGGCTGCAATGGAAAGGAAACCCTAATCTGAAGGGTCTGAAGAAGAATTCTCCTCACATTTGGGGTCCATCCATGGGACTCTAGCGTCTCTGGTCAGACTTTTCTCTCTCATCTTCGTCTATGGCAGTCTTTTAATTTCAATTTCGACGAGAAGAAGAAGAAAAATATGTCTGTGGCGGAGCTAAAAGAGCGCCACGTGCAGGCGACCGAGACGGTCAACTCTCTCAGAGAGCGCTTGAAGCAGAAGCGGCTTGATTTGCTCGATACTGATGGTGAGTGAGTTTTGATTCTTCCATTTTTGGTTGATTGGATTTTTTTTTTTTTTAAGTTTTGGGATTTGGGTATCTTTATTTTTGGGGGATCTAATTGGTTTGGTGGTGAATTTGATTTTTTGCAGTGGCAGGGTATGCGAAGTCTCAGGGGAAAACTCCAGTCCGCTTTGGACCAACGGATCTGGTATGCTGTAGAACGTTGCAGGGTCACACAGGAAAGGTGAATATTAACACATAAGTATAACATTTATGTGTTTATTTATATGAATATTTATTACTCTTTTAGCTGAATTTGAATAAATAGAAGTACTCGTTAAGATCCTCAATTACTTGAAATTTTGAATTTTGATGATTATGTATCCTGGAATCATAAATAGGGTGATCAACTGTTTTTGAGGATGAAAACTTGTTTTCTGCAATCGGTATTGCTGTTTATTAGTGCCTAATTCCAGCTTCTTCTTCTTGTTTTTTTTTTTTTAAATAAAAAGTATGTATATGCCAATCTAAGTGATTTAGTTCAAGTTTGAGTACTTCACATGTTAGGAATCTATTTCTTATTTTCCCCGCTAAACAATGGGGTTAAATAGGATCAACTCTGACTGGGAAATTTTCAGGTGTATTCATTAGATTGGACTTCTGAAAAGAATCGAATTGTAAGTGCATCTCAAGATGGACGGTTAATTGTCTGGAATGCACTTACAAGCCAGAAAACTCATGCTATAAAGCTACCATGTGCATGGGTCATGACTTGTGCTTTTTCACCCACGGGTCAGTCTGTTGCCTGTGGTGGTCTTGACAGTGTGTGCTCTATCTTCAATCTTAATTCACCAAATGACAGAGATGGGAACCTGCCTGTGGCAAAAATGCTTAGTGGGCATAAGGGTTATGTTTCCTCCTGTCAATATGTTCCAGAGGAGGACACTCACTTAATTACGAGTTCTGGTGATCAGACATGTGTCTTGTGGGATATCACTACAGGCCTTAGAACTTCAGTTTTTGGAGGTGAATTTCAATCTGGACATACTGCAGACGTGCTGAGGTATTTAGATTATTGCGGACGGTTTAGCTAACTTACCTTTGCATGATAAAGAACTGATGTACTTTTATGAACGCACTAAGTATGTGGATGTAGATAGATGTGCTTACAGTGCATGAAATTATATTTCTTTTATGCATCTATCAATGTATAAAAATTTTCTTCCTTATTTGTTGAAGTATCTGCATGAGTTGATGTTGAAATCAGTTTCAGTTACCTTACAAATTATTACCTAAAGCAAAAGTTGTTCTACGTTGCTAAATTTTTCACAAAAGCTCATTTATTAGTTTCAGAATAGAAAATTGGTATAATTTGTTCCTTTCGATATATTCTGCAGTTAATTGGACTTTCTGATCTGATAATTCAGTAACTTTGCAAATTTAGCTTCGCTTTTCAATGTCATATGAAGGGCTTTTGCTGTTCTCCACGAGTCCACGTTGTAAAGATTTTGCATGAAATTGTAATATCACAGTGATGGATATCTATATTGCTTGTGCCAGTAACCATCCATATTTATTTCTTACAAAATATATTTTTGTTACTACTTTATGTATAGCCATAATTCAACCTCAATTTATATATGTGTGTGCGCGTACATTTAGATATGTATATATTTGGGAACTAACCATGTCAAAGTGGCAAGTGATTAATAAGAGTACTGCCACACAGACGTTTAGACTAAGAGATGAGGAACAAATATCTTAATATAAGATTGTTTTGTGTTCTTTCAGTGTCTCAATTAATGGATCCAACCCAAGAATGTTTGTATCTGGTTCATGTGATACAACTGCACGATTGTGGGACACTCGTGTTGCAAGTCGAGCAGTGCGGACATTTCATGGTCATGAGGGAGATGTTAATTCTGTAAAGTTCTTTCCAGATGGCAACAGATTTGGAACTGGCTCAGATGATGGAACTTGCAGGCTATTTGATATTAGGACAGGGCATGAGCTCCAAGTTTACCACCAGCAGCATGGTGATAACGATGCCCCCCATGTGACCTCAATTGCATTCTCCATATCAGGAAGACTTCTGTTTGTTGGATATACAAATGGGGATTGCTATGTGTGGGATACTTTATTGGCTGAGGTATTCTTCACTTCTTTCTTAAATTGTCTCTCTGTTTTAGATTACAGATGTTTGTCTGCATTGTTTAGGTATTAGATATTTCAATTAGTGTGATAAATGGATGGATCTAAGAGGTTTTATTTTATTTTTTAATTTTTTTTTGGTGGTTCAAATGCCATTTTCAGGATAACTTTACAATGACAATTTTAAGACCACTTTACAAGATTAATTTTATAGGACTAGTCATGAAAGTTATGACCTTTTGTGACCTCCTTCATAATCTTTTATGACCGCTAGTCATAATAAAATTGACAGTCGAATAAAACGACTATCGGTCACAAAAAGGTCATAATTTTTGTGACTAGTTCTAAAAAAGTAGTCTTAAAAACTGGTCGTAAAGTAGTTATTTTAGCACAAATTACTCCTCCCGAGGTCCAAATGCCACAATTTATCTTACGAAAATTACTCTAGTATTTCAGATTTTATTTATGGTTTTTTGGTGTGTGTGTGTTTTGGGGTGGGTGGGTGTATATGATATAAGCTATATAACATTAGGTATATAAACGTTGTTCATTTCCAAGCACAAATAGATGTCTTCAATTGTCTCTTTTTCTCTCTCCCACACCCCTTCCCTCCCTCCCTCCCTCCTGCGAGGCAACCTCTCTCTCTCTCTCTCTCTCTCTCTCTGTGTATGTATATATATGAATATTTACAGCAATGCATCTTAAAAAACAGCATTTGTAAGTGATAAAAAGAAATTAATATCGGTTAGGATCATGAAAAACCTTAAATTGATGGCAAAAAAGGTGACAGCTAGGATACTCTTCCTCCGTTCCTCGAGTAGTATGGTGTATATGCAGAAAGCATCCAGTGGTGTCTTAGTTAGCACACTTGTGCTTTGCCAATTTTTTTCCCCCTTCATAGGAAGAAGGAAAAAGCCTTTTGCAGTTTCCAAGTCATAACATGACCATGTAAATGCTCATATAATGATTTCCTGCTCATCCTCCTATTTGTCGTAGCAGATCATGTTAATGGATTAATCATTCTTTTCCTGCTCATTTCCTATTTGTGCTCTGGTTGATGCCGTAGCAGATCATGTTAATGGATTAATCATTCTATTTGTTGCAGGTGGTGTTGAACTTGGGATCTCTCCAGAACTCACATGAGGGCCGAATCAGCTGCTTGGGTTTGTCAGCTGATGGGAGTGCCTTGTGTACAGGAAGTTGGGATACAAACCTGAAGGTTAGTATGCTGGCCATGTATGTTAGAACTTAGAATCATATGGGGAAAAAAATACCGAGAGTGTGGTGACTTGAGTATACTACTGCTTCTTTCCATCATAAACAAAAACATTTGTACGCAAATCCTGATAGTTCCATGATTCATGAATTTAGGGAGATCGTAAGTATTTTCCAGGGCTAGACCAGAATGGAGCTGGAACTTTTGGATAATTCTTTTTTATTTTTTTATTAGCGCAGTCTGGTGCACAGGAAATTTCAGACAATAAAGTAAGGAAAGAAATCGGTGCATAGGATCTTATTTTGGAAATGAAGTCAAACTCTCTCCAAAATAATGTTAAATGCTCAACTATGCTACTTTAGGGATACATTTGTTAAGATTGACTGATCAAGGCATTGGTTGGAAGTCCCTGATTTTCTTGAATCAATAAATTCTCACTTTGTTATTGTTTGCTGTCCTTACCTTAGGGTCTGTTATTGTCATTTATTGTGCTTTAATTTTGAAATGGAGAAGCTATAATATTTTACTTTTGTTTCAATTTTCTCCTGCAGATATGGGCCTTTGGAGGGCATAGGAGGGTACTTTGAACGATTGGGGAATAATAATGTTATTGATTGAGCTGCATTAGTTGCCCCGAGGTTCATCTCTTCTCAAATCCATGGTTTTAATTGCCTTCTCACAACATTCTTTATTTTGGGTCTTGAGAAATTAAAATCCTGTAATGCGTTCCTTGTAATCCTTATTTGGAAAAAGTGATAAATTTTAATACTGAAAAGAATATATATATTGCTTGGGAACTTACGCCGAAACTACTGTTTTTCCCCCTGCCTGATTTATTTATACCTATAGATACATTTCTTTATGTAATACTCCTATGCATGGTTATCGAAATTTTATTTGTTTTACAAGTTGAGGTTGGTCCAAGTGTCATTCGTATCCATATTGTACACGAAAGAAAATACCATAATAATACTTGTCACTTGAACTTGTTCATCAACAAGTGAAAAGGGGGTTAATAAGTGTTTGCGATGAGGACACTTGAATCTCTTAACGACAAAAAAATGTGATGTAAAAGTTGTATAAACAGAACCCCCTATGAGACTCGATCGATCTTTTCCCAGGTTTACTCCTCCCGTGTGCATATATTCCGTACAAAAATCACAAATTCCTTCCACTTCCTTTTCCATCAACACAATTATACTTGCACATTTCCATCTATTTCTTCGTTTTTGGAGGTGGGGTGGAGTTGAAGTTGTACAGATAAAAAAACAAAATAAAGAAGGTGACTACAATTTCACGATATTCTCGATGTTTGGTAGAACAACAAAGTACCAAGCAATACATTCTACAACCGGACTCAGCAACCATAGTTTGAAAGCAATACAATTCACTACTTTGTAATGAAGACAGCGCCTCAAAATTCAATGTCACATATATAATTTGGAAATGTGAAACTTATAAAAGCAAAACTAATGAAAGAAAGGAAAAGAAAAAGAAGGAAATAATGGTAGCAAGGTGTAAAACATTCGGATGAGCAGTTCCATGTAAACAATGTGCATAGAAAACAAATTAAGGCCTTTCGAATCCTTTAAAATTTTAAAATGTTGGTAAAGTGCATCTTTCTCTACAGAATGACAAGGTCCTTTTCTTCGAAGACCTCCGCTACCTATCTCATGGCGAAAATGAAAAGGCCTCAGACTCGGACAAAATATTTCCCCGTTGATGCCAACTAACCGCTCGCCACAATGTCATGAATGGCACTACTGACGTTCACATCGTCGGATCGAACGGCCAATTTCATTGCAACCTCCCTTGAACTATCCATCCCAAACGACAATCGCACTAACAACTTCACATTACCTATGTATACACCAGATAGTAGACATGTGTGCGACCTCGAGTTGTTGGGAACAACTTCTGAGCCCTGAAACAAAGCCATAGAATACAATGAACAAAGAAAAGCAAAATAATTTCTTGAATTCAATCTTAGAGCAGTATAGAAAACACAGATAAATAGACAGATACAAACTCAAGTCATCAGAAATGTAATAAAAGATTGAATCCGTCGATAAAAGAAAATTTGATGGCATTGCATTAGTGGGTTTTGAGTTTTATTTCATAAATATGGTCAATTTTAGCTGCTGCATCGTTGATTGGCGGGTAGTTATTAAGTATACAGGCGTTCTTAGTCATACAAGCTATTGCAATTTTTGCCAGAGAATGAACTCATAAAGACAGCACCTTCCCATAGTCGTGTCCTGAATAATAATCCATCTGAACATTTAAAAAAACAAAAGATAGAATCTCATGCTGAAGATGATTATCTCACGAAATATTTTACATATTTCAACAGTCAAGATTTTTTATTTTTTACGATTCTTGAATATTGCATATAGAACACACATTACCATATAAAGATAACTAACCATCCTAAGGTGGTTTGATACTCCTGAAAACCCTGTATTATGAGATGATTCTGTAGTACTTTATTGAGTGTTACATGACACAAAAAATGATGCAAAATACACGAATCTTCTAATAAACTTACCTCACAAGGCTGCATTCCTAGAAGGTTGATCACTGCACTCACAGCTTCAGTCAGGCTCTCCCTTGGGCCAAGACCATACTCATCTACCTGCTCACTCTCCGGGTCCATGCTTTCCCATGCATTCCTAAAATTGGAGACCGGTACCTTCAACATGTAATCTGCAGCAACAACCTCGAGGTCCTCCAGCTGGTACTCATCTTCTACACCATCTTCCTCCGCCTCACCCGTGCTTGGATCAACCTGGAAAATCAAGAAATTTATTATAAAAAAAAAGAGATAATTAACTCAACGCCACATCCTTCATAATTCACTTCAATAACCTCTCCATTCTAACAAGCTCTAATCTCTGTGGTTGATTTTCTAGTAAAACAAATGATTGTAGTTCTTAACACAAGCAGTAGAAATTCACAACAGGTACATGTTTATAGTAGAAAATATGGCCAATTATCATGCCTATGATCTCATCCCATGGACATCAAACGATCTTGACTTTCTATTTCTAGATCAAAGTTATATATTCTTTTGAGAAACATCCCTAAGTGACAAGACTTGACTTTCTATTTCTAGATCAAAGTTGTATATTCTTTTGAGAAATATCCCTAAGTGACAAGACTTGTATACTCCTAAAGAAGTTTAGAAGCACACAGCTCAACCTAAATATATGTTCTCCACAGTTCTAGCACCTACACAATTCTTAATCCTACGATGGCTTTCACCAGATCAGAGGACTGCTAATACACAGAGATGCAAGACAATGTCAAAGATTACGGTAAAGAACTAGATATACCTCTTTAACAATGAATCTCAACATGTTTGAAAATTTTCCAACAGCAGGGACTCCTTCAGGCTTTTCAAATGCCACAAAAGTCTGTCCAGGTGTATCATAGGGAAGAGATCTAAGAGGCTTGGATGCTACTTCACTGAAATCCTCGGCCTCTGAAGCGTCCACTACAACAGTGACCTGTCAATAGATTGGAAGACAGAGTAAAGACCTGAATTCCTAATTAGCCATAATAAAGGAAAAAGACGCTTCCTTTTATAATTAAGTAGTTACATTTTCCAGTAATTGCTCTGGGATTGTATTGGTGCAGTTATACTGGAACACAACATGGCTGTCAAAAATATGCTTAACAACATTAACCGCGTATTCAGTTTCTGCTTCCGTCAACTCCACGGGTGGTGAGGACTGATAAGAATAATAACAACACATAAGTAGCCCAGTATCAGGATAAAGTGCATTGCAAATGCATGTGAAGCATAAGGGAAAAAATTTAGGTCACAGAACCTTGAAAAGCCTTCCAAAGTTTGAAAACTCCGGAATAGAGGAAAGCAACTTGTCGTAAGCATCAACAGTGGATGCAGGGCCACTTGGAGAAGCTCCCAATCCAGGTTGCTTTTTACCAGGAGCTTTCTTCTCCGCAAGCGGCTGAGACTTGATCTCCTTGGGTACAGAATTAATGTCAAAAGGTTCTTCCGAAGGCTCCTGTTACCATATTAACAATAACAATAAAATAAGATGGTAACTTAAAAGAAAAAATTGTATATGGGAGCATAACTCACATAATTTTTCAAACTTGTCTCCAGATTGACGAGTGGGACATCCAAAGACCCAAAGAGAAAGTCCTTTACATCATTGTCAGTTTCAACAACAGAGCCATCTCCTCCAAGTGTATTCAGATAAAGTGTTGCCCTATCACGAACCTAGAAAAAGTAGATGAATTGTAGCCATTATCTTCTCATGAACTAGTGCTTAATAATGAATTTAAAATCTAGATTAAAAGCAGAGAGAAAGTGAAACTTAAAACAAATTAATCAGGAAAAGTAAAGACAGAAAACATGCCGGCAGATACATGCATTCCAAAAAGTAAATGCATACATGTCAAACATTAAAAATTAGCAAACAAAGTAAAGCATCAAAACTCGATACATTGAAAAGAACTCACCTCGTCATCACTATCAAAGAGACATCGTCTCAGCAGAATGAAAATTCGGGGCTGAAGCAGGGAAAATAAGTCATTTTCAAATTACATCAGTAACCAACACGGATAAAAAAGATGAGCCTTGTTAGAAAGAGAGAGAGAGAGAGAGAAAATTAAAGTAAGCTATACCTTCAAGGAATCAACCAAAGCACCAAACTTTGCCAATGTACTCACGGCACTGGCCCTGACAGTTGCATTCTCAAGATGTACTCGATTATAAATGTAGCGGATATATTTGCTGGGATCTGAGGTTTTTGGCCCTTCAATCCCCAAAAAGTGAAGTATCTACAATATCAAAATTCCAACAGTGCAATGGAACTTAGAGGGTTATTTAGAAAGCACCTAGAAGTAAAAAAAAAAAAAAAATAGTTCAGCAAATTTGTAATCAATAAAAATCCCACCTGCGTAGAAAGATAGGTAAATTCGCAATCTTCAATGAACTCACACAGATGAAGCAACCCACTTTCTTTTGCATCAGGAATATCGCTAATGAGGATCACAATTGAGTCAACAATCGCCTTCTTGTACTCAAATCCACCTTCTTCTCTGAGAATGTTGCTTAGGAAGTTCATCCTGTAGCGAACAAAAAAGGAGGAAAATTAGCCTATGTTATCTGGAAAAATAACACCACCCAAAAGATGAATCACATGAAAAAACATAAAAGATGCAACAAATCACTCACAAAGATCTGTACTTCAATGGAAACTTCAAACACAATGATCTTATTGCTTCCACTACAACAATCTTGAACTCATCAGCAATGTCAGACATGAAATTAGTTATCTGCTTCATCAAGCGATCCACACTTGATTCATTTCCCGTCTTCAGAAGTGTGGTGATGGCAAGAGTGGCAATGCTTCTGTTTGGATCAGATATCAAACTCTCCATATCAATGTTGCAGTTTGTGACAGCCATTGGATGTGTCATTGCTACCTGCAAAGAGTTTACTATTAGTCAAATATACTTTTGGCATCAGGCATTCACCAAAATATCTATAAATGTAGAAACTATTGTTTCCAATCTACATACAGTAGAGACGATACTATGGAGCTTCGAAGAAAAAAAAATATCTCAATTTATTATATTTTAAGGAAAGAAAAGATTCAGCATCATATTAACTTCAAGAGAACAACATAAGCACCTCTACTGAACAAGTTGGCTTAAGTCTTCCAACTAAGTAGACACTAAAAGGTCATGGTTTTTAACCCAGAAAAAAAAAAGTTGTTCAGCAATTTATAATTGAGTTAGGTGAGTAGATCGATGGGAAAGAACCTTGTTCAAAGTGCGCACAGCAGCAAATCTCAACACTGGCTTAGAGGAGCTTAAAAAGAGCTGAAGAACAGTAATGGCTGGAGTTAACTCTCTGTTGGTCACACCACTGAGCTCTGTGATTGCTTTGGCAGCCTCAAAAATCACCATCTCTGCTTTGTGGCGCAGACAACTCTCAAGATAATCATAAAATGGACGGTCCCCTGTTTGGGTGTTGCCACCAGACTCTCGGATGACCTGTACATATTTAAATATTCAACAAAAAGGTAGATGCCAATATAGCCTTGAAATGTAAATGATATCACCAGCAGAATAAACACCTGACTAGTATAGCGAATCAACAGGCATTGGGCCAATGGAGAGCGAACAGTTCCCCTTGTCAAGCTAGTAACCAGCTTGCTCACTGCCAATCGATCATTCTGCCGTATCTGCAATTCCATGAAGTGTTTCGTAAGCCTTTCAATTCAAAACATAATCCTGAAGAATGAATTTACCCATATGTAACGGCCCTCATAGGTAACCAAATAGATGATAACGCATAAAAGAATCTACTATGAATTAGAAAGAAATACACATTGTCATCTGAGTTTAAACAAGTTGGTCAATATGAAACACTCGGGAAAAACAAAACAGAAATTAACAGTTTGGTATCAACAACTGCTATCACCAGTTCATCGCTACCTGTGTAATTTTTTAACCAATCTCTTCCTAGAAAACTATAGCAGGAAACTCCTGACTGTAGATAAATTGTTAAAACAGTTCAAGAAACACCTCCACAAGGCTAACCTATGCTTTGGACAATGGAGGTTGATCTAAACTCCATCTAGCGTGAATAAAGCATTTATGAGCAGCATGCAATTTATAAATTAGAAATAACAAATAACCTCTTGAGAGGAGTAATAAGTCTAGATAAATCAGTGAAACCAGAAACAGCTGATAATGAAATTCTTCAATAAAAATAGTAGGTGATGAAAACATGCGGCTTCTTAATTGTAAATCTTTGGCAATGTAAAGTAAAGAGGCTGATAATAATAAAGGATATAGTTAAACATATTCAGTCACTGGTGAGAAGTCTTTTTTTCCTCTCTCTCTCCTCCCCCCCTCTTTATTTTTTTATTTTTTAATATTCCAGCCCCCAGGAATCTTAGACCATGTAAACATACCTGGTGGAGCAAAGCCAATGCATGGAACTGTACCAGAGCTGCTCTTGATTGAACAGCTTCCTGAACCTCATTACTCCACCTTTTCACAATCTCTGGGTTTGTCTGTCAAAAATGAACATACATCAGAGGACTAAATCAAGTAAATATGAAATCTATCTCACTACCAGCAATACAACAAATATACCTGGAGTAAATGGATTCCGCTAACTAAAGCTGCACTTGCAACCACCGGATTCTTATCAACAATGGCTTGTTTTAAATATCGCTCAATCTGTGTAAGAAGGGTTCCATCTGTAATCCGACATAACACACGAATGGCATTTGCACGATACATATCGGTTTTACTATTCATGTCCTTCATAAGGGAGCTCGTCACAATAATAACCTTTATGTTGGAAGCAATATAAGAAATGTCAGTACCAATTTGCACCTGCAGATATAGAATTAGACGCAAGAAGATTATTTGCACTAAGGTGTCACCTCATCCGCCGAGGGAGAGAGCTCTTTTATCATCAGATAAACCATTCTCCTTAATCCTATATCTCTCGACTGGAAAAGCTTCGTCACAGCAAAGAAAACTTCTGTAGCTTCAATCTATTAATTTAACAGAAAAACATATCAAGAGATGCCATCAATATGCAATCATAATTCTGTAAATCTTTATCTAAACTTTTTTTTCACTGAAAAGAAAAACATTAACAGAAAGCAAAGTAATCAGATCAATCTTGTAACATTTTTATCACAAGTAAGAAGCCTGGATCTCAATGAAATGGAAAAAATAAATACCAAGTACGTAAAAAACCTGACCTTTGTAAAGGACTCTCCCTGGTTTAGTAGGTACAAAAGCTTGGTAATAACCTGAATCAATAAAGAACAAAGCTAAATCAGTTCTGAACAAAACAGAATTTCGACAAAATGCAATCCAGTATCACTTAAGGGCAAAATAATAACCTGGGAGCATCTTCTGGCATCAAGCTGAGGATCATTAAAAACTCTAGCTTCCTGAAGAACAGCACCCTTTTCGATCCCCAAAAAGGGGTGGTAGTCCGCTGTGAAACAATAATACACCATTATTTTGCATCAAAATAATGCTTTCAAATAGCTAATTACAATTAAAGCACTATTCAAATGATTCTTCAACCAAATCAAAGGCTACGAGATCTAGATTACTAAACCATGCATATTGAATCAGAAAAACTGAACCAAGTAAATTAGGCCTAATTCTAACAAAATGCACCATCATTTGTGTTAAAAGTAATTCTTGTACATAGCTAACTTACAATTAAGCACTACTTACAAATGGGTCTTCAACCAAGCAAAGAAGCTAAAAGATCTAGAGTACTAAACAAAGCACATTTAATCGGGAAAAAAAAAAACAACTGGACCAAGAAAATTACCCCTAATTTTTAACAAAATACACCATTATTTGTGTCAAACTAATGCTTATACATCAGTAACTTACAATTAAAGCAGTATTGTCAAAAGGGTCTTCAACCAAATTTTAGAAACTACAAGATCTAGACTACTAAACTTAGCACATGGAATAAAAAAAACTCAACCAAGAAAAAAATACGCCTGAATTCTAAAAAATCTACATTGCAATTTACGAGCGAGGTTAAAACTCAGATCAACCGCAAAATGAACCAGATCAACAATGGATAAACCCCAATTCACTCAAATCTAATATACGATTCGAATGTGAAATCCACAAAGCCAAGAGATCTGAGAGAAGTATTGGCTGATTTAGGAGTTGTACGATCACGAATGAAGAATTGAACAGAAATTAAAATGAAAATCAGATCGAATTTTGAGAGATTGGAAGCCAACGAGCGAGCGAACAAAATGGATTTGAAGGTGTACCTTCATCGTCACGATCGTCGTCTTTCTTGACCAGAGGCTGAGCCATCTCGAAGCGCAATGGATCTTCTGGATCTCGAGGGGTACGGTACGGGACTTCTCTCTCTCTCTCCCTCTCTATCTCTATCTCTCTCTCTCTGTGAGAAGAAAACCAGTGAGGTAAGGTGAGGTGAGGTGAGGTTTTTGAAGATGAATTCGCAGAGTTAAAGAGACCAAATCTCTAACAAACGGGCCATAGAGGGCTCAAATCAAACGGTGAGATATGGCCCCGATCCTGTGCCATCGCAGAAGTTGTGTTGTCTCTACATCACCAATCAGATGACGCCACGTCATAAGCTAAACATGGTGTGATTGTCCAAAGTAGACTTGACAAAATAGGCCGGATATGGCCGGGTTCGGCCTGGCCCTAGGAGTGGGGCTAGGCTGAGCCCAAAAATGATTTTTTTTTAAATGTTTTAAAATAAATTTAAAATTTTTCCCATATCCATATATATTCATTTTCTCATTCTTTTTTCACACTTTCAAATTTAAGTCTAATTCTTTCTTAAAACTTTTTTTTTTAAAACTTTTTTTATCAACTCTTCAACTTATATACTTATAACTTATTTAATTATTTTTAAATTTTTATCAATAAAAAAAGAAACATAACATATTATTTATTTTTCATAAATTTTATTTTTAAATTTCTAATATTTTTAATTAATTATACATATAACGATCTTTTTTTAAAAAAAAAAAGCGGGCCAAGAACAGGCCAGCCCAGCCTGGTCCGCCTAGGAGCCCGTCGGGCCTACAGGCCGGGCTAAGAGCCTTTCAAATTTTCGGGTCGGGCCCGTGCATCCAAGCCCGTTTTAGGTAGATTGGCTCGACCCGCCTATTTTGCCACCTCTAGTCCAAAACGAGTGTAGCTGGCTAAGCAACTAGAGGACTCCATGTCAGCATTTAAGACAGTGACTTACTGAGTTTACCCTTTTTTTTGGGTGAGGGTGGGGGAGCTTTGTTTTTTTTGTTTCTTTTTTTTTTTTAATAAAAAAGAAGATTCCATTAAATAGGGCAAGGCTCACAAAAGTATAACAAAATAGTGCGTCAGAAGGCAAAAGCATAGCTTAGTCCATACACAATAGAGAATGAAGTATAATAGAAATCTGAATTAAGCCTAGAACACTAAAATTAGAAGACCATTTAGCCAAATTGTGAGCTCTAGAGTTTGCAGACTTGAGAACCAAGGCGGACTCCCACATATTGATTTGTTGTAGAAGTAGTCGACAGTCTAGCAAAAGCTCTCGAGCATCTCAGCTTAGCTCATCTAATGAATCTCGGATTCCATTAAAAAACATAGCTTAGCCCCCTTCAAAAACCACGAAATGGTATCCTTGATCTATTGAGACTCTTATCCAGGCTAGGAAAGCAGCAACTTCTACTAAGTGGGCTCAGTAAAATGCATATGGTCCGAGCAAGCTACGATCACCGTGCCCCTATCATCCTAGACTAGAATAGAGGTTAATGATGTCGGGTTTTAATTTCTTATTTATGGGCTTACATGAATTTAATGATAATTATATAAACTATGGGTTATCTTGATTAAGTGAGGCTAATTAGTGATCTAATTGTGGGCTCAAGAAATTACTAACAGGGTATGGATTTTGTAATATATGGATACCCATTATTGACCTAGTTCTGACTGATGGGGTCTTAATTAAGTTAGTATATAAAGTAAAATATAAGATTTTGGTCCCCAAGTTATATCAAATACGTACGCTCTTCTCCTTTGCTCCATCAATAGAGAGAGAAATCATTGAGTACTCTAGAGAGATTTGGTTGTGGAAAATCATCAACTCTCAGGCTCTTAATCATTTAATTGCTTTCGCTTTTTGTAATCGTGACTGTTTCTTTGCTATGGACTTAGGTTCTTCACAACTTCTCAACAAACTCATTTCTGATCATTTGACATGAATGTTTTTAGGATTGTATTAGGTTTTCTCAATCCATGATTATGTCTAACAAATGAATCTACTTCTCAAATGCACACATATGTATTAACCTTCACCTACCCAAGACGTGGAGGCAACCAATCTACAGGGGTGGAATTTGGTTATCCAAACGACTGAAGAATAGCAACAAACTCTACATAATCTTCCATCACTCTCCGGTGGAGATTCAGTGAATGAAATGATCTAAACTCGAACACTATTGCATTTCTCATTCTCTAGATATTATCAATCACACAAGATGTGTAGAGAAGCAAATTGGTATCACCTCCCACTCCATGGTCTTTGACAATGAACTCAAAAAGATTAGCACATGAATCTAGTTACAGACGGAAAATTCTCAGGGTCCAGGGGGACATAAACCAAAGTGGTTAGATGTGGCGGCAGTATAGAAGTATATGTAAGGCTTTTTTTGGCACTTGTATTTTCAGCTCAATCCTTTTCCCCACTATGTTCTGGACATGCATTATGTCAAAAAGAGTAGTGCCCACCAGAGAAGCTTGTGCCTCTGGTGTATCTGAGAGTGCCACAATTTTTAGAACAAAGCAGATGGAGCTGGACCCAAATTAAACCTGGGGAGTTGATCAGTTATATAAGTGGATTTGATAGAGAATTTGGCATTTTTGGATGCTACCCACATCCAAATGTCAACGGCAAGTTGCACTGAGAGAGGGATCTTGAAAATAATTAATACATCACTTTCCAAGAAGGTTTCATGTAGTTTGGGCACATTCTATCGTGGCCCAGATGTAATAAAGTCTCCTACCCATACGTTGTTTGGACCTAGGGTTATGATGGGAACAGGACAGAAGATGGAGTGTTTAGGGACCCAAGGGTCAGTCCAGATATTTATTGAGGATCCATTGCTGACCAAATGACAAACTCATTTTGCCACTAGATCCTTTACTCCCATTAATGTTTTCCAAAAGATAGAGTCTAAGGGTTTACGAATAGCTTCCAGAAAATTACTAAAGTGAAGATACTTACTATGGATCACCTTGGCCCAAAGCGCATTACTCCCGAACATTAGGAGCTAACTCTACTTAGCTAGGAACGCCCTGTTATAATCTATCGATCGTCGTATACTGAGTTCTCCAGAATTCTTTGGTTGGCAAATACTGTTATCCCAAGATTAGCTAACCCAAGAGGGGGGGTGAATTGGGTTTTAAAAACTTTTGCAAACTTTTCAAATAAAACAACTAGATTATGCAAGTAACGAATAAAGCGAGTAAAAATAGCAAGTAAACAAATACAATCTCAAAGTAAATAAATTAAGGAGGTAGGGATAGAGAGATTGCAAACGCTATTTTTACGAGGTTCGACAAACTCGATAGTTTGCCTACGTCCCCGGCCCTCCGCAACTTGCTTTGAGCTTTCCACTATCGGATCAAAGTTATGGGCTTGACCGACCCTTGTACAAACAAGTGATTTCTCCTTAGGCACACTTAAGCCTTTACAATAGTCTTGACTCCGGCTCTATTACGCCTAACTCGGATTATTTTGACTCCGATGTCAACCTCACCTATAACCGGGTTGTTTAGAATCCGGTGCCAACCTCACCTCACAAATACAAGATATATTTTGGATTGAATCACTCAACAACAATCTCTCCTCAATGTAATTTGATACAATGTAAACTTAGGGAGAATGAGTATAAGCACAAGATATAATCTAGTTAGGCTCAAAGATTTTGTGAAAAATGAATTTGAAAGTTTGATCACAAAATGTAGGCTATTAAAACTTGTAAGAATGTTTAAGACAATGTAGGATAGCTCAAAAAGGTTATTTGAGTCTTAAAATAGCTTCTATTTATAAGCCCCATTGAAAACTAGCCGTTTCTAGCCGTTTTAAAAAGTTTCTGGAGTTTTCGGTAGACTCACCGGTAGACCGGTAGTTTCCGATAGACTCCCGAAACTAGCCGTTAGAAGTACGGTTGCAACGGTCGAAAAATAACGGTCAAAAATAGATTTCTCGGTAGAGTGGGAGGTCTACCGGTAGTCATTTCCGGTAGGCCGGTAGCCATTTCCGGTCTACCTATAAATCTCGTTCTTTTGACAGTTTTTGACAGTTTTTGGCGTTTTTGCAAATTCTGACAGTTTTTGGCGTTTTTCAAAATGTGACTTCTAAACACGTTTTAAACACTTTAAAATCATTAGAAAACACTCTAAAAAGAATATTTAGACTATTGCAAACTTGTTCTAATTTAATACAAGTATTTAACAACAATTTAGAATGTGTTCATATTAAAACAAATTTTAGTTTGCAAATAGAATATCTCTTTTTGTCCTAAATCAAATTTTGTAACTTTTAATGATCATGGAACTTACTTTAAAAGTGTACAAATAATTTTTCAAATCAAATGAATATTTTGAAAAGAACTTTGATTTAAAAAATCTTTTTGTTATAAAATTTGAGCCCATAAAAGATCATAGGATGTGCAAACATAAACTCTCATACAAGACTAAATACTTTTACCATTTTTCTAACTAAGTCTCGTATCATTGATCTTGATGGTCTTCATGTTTCAAGCTCTTCTCTCCATAATTCTTCTTGAGTATCTTTCGCGGTTTGTTCATCAATTTTGCTACATACTCAAGTAAGTCATTAGTTCTTAATCACATGTTTGTTAACGTCAAAATATGAGTATTCGATTGAAACCTAAAAGGTCAACAATCTCCCCCTTTTTGATGATAACAAACATTTGATTTATGTAATAAGGATTTAAATATAACATTTATCTATTTGGTAAAAAGAGCCCTTATCACATTTAAAACTCCCCCTCAAAATATGCTTGAGAAAAATTAAGGCAAGAAATACTCCCCCTTAATTACGTATAGATTCAAAAAGTGCATATTTTAAGTTTTATAATAGAGCTAATGAGAAATAGAAATTTCTTATCATTTTTTCATATATTTCTCCTGTTTGGTAAGTCAATAAATCAATAATATGCTTTCTTCCCCTTTTGATATCATCAAAAAAATAAACAAGGAACATAGAAGCACACTACAGCATACATAAAATACCATAAAAGCATCCATTACAAGGAGTCCAAAAATAGAAGCACACTTAGGAGCATAAAAGCACACACCAAAAATAGAAAAAGACACACATGAAATTCTGGGACATAACCATAAAATTCAAATAACAACCAACTAAGGAGGGGGAAGCCCAAAATGAGAGTGAAGCATCCTCATCAAGTCCTCATGACGAGCTCGAGAGGCTTGAAGTTCTGCTTGAATTGCTTGGAATTGTTGAGCTTGAAAATCTTGAGAGGATTGAACTTGGGCTTGCAAGGTCTCAAAGTGCTCAACGTCATCAAGTTGAAGTTGTTGTAGGTCAAGCTGAAGAGTGTTGATCCTGTTGTTGAGAGAATCAAAAGCCTCTTGAAAATTGAACTGGGAATGCTCACGAGGTGAAGAAGGTGGAGGAAAAGCTGCAGGGGCAGCAGGCTGACCACCATGAGCAGCAGACTGAGCATCATGATCTCCTGGATCATCAGGAGCCTCTTGGGCGACAGGAGCGCCTTGAGCCTTAGGAACCCATTGATCATTTACTAAAGTGAAGCCCATAAGCCGTAAGGACTTTGACTTGACCTCATCAGATATCTTCCAAATTTTTCTGTCTGATTCATCTGCCGTGTTGATCTTAAAATGGTGAAAGATTCGGGTCAAAATCATGCCATAGGGAAGAATACTACCCACATCTTTGTTGTCAATGACGTGCATGATGGATTGGACAATAAGATAGGTCAAATCAATTTTTCTTCCTATTAAGATGGAGTCTATGAGGCAAATATCCATGAAGGTAGGCTCATCTAAATGACCACCCCGAGGTAGCACATTAAACTTGAGGAACATAAAGAGGATTCGGGCTTCAAGAGTAAGATCGGTAATCCTAGGTTTGGGTGAGAATCGATCGGGAAGACAAATTCTTTGTAAGGCATGTTGTGGATCAAAACCATCAAAAACAGGCCAAGTGTTAGAGATAATCAATCTATACCCATCCATGGGTAAAGCTAGGAGCCTACTAAGTAAAGATTGAGTTATAGTAAAATCAATCCCTTTTAGACTACAATGAATTCCATGGACACCTAGTATGGTATGAGCACTAGCATAGAAACCTCGAACCAATCTCCCATACCCGGTCTCTCTAATTTGGCAGAAAAAA